>KN823326.1:0-33039 GCA_000827465.1 Tulasnella calospora MUT 4182
TATTTCTTCAACCTCGGCAAAAGTTCTTCTTGGCAAAGCGCGAGCTTGGCGTTCCTCTCCTGGTCGTTGAAAGCGATCACCATACACTCAATCTACCCCGAAGCGGTCAGGTTAGCCCATATGTCGCACTTGGCGGTTGTTGGAGATAAACTTCAATTAAACATACCTCCTCTCCCCACTTGAACGGAAGGCTCCGCCGATCCTTCGAGGTCTTCCAAACATTCAGTAGTTGGGTAATACCATGGTCTTTGATGTGACCTGCAAAATTCTTTCCCTTGTCCCAGGAAAGAACTGGACCGTCGACAATGAGACCCATTGGTGGTAAGTTTGAAGCGGAGTGGAGGTGGTGGTTGAAATATTGTGATCAACTCACCGCGGCCATTTTATTGGCTTCGGGTTTGGCGTGCTACGTCATCAACACCCTGATCGCCGGACTCAAAGGCGCTGAATCATTGAAGACGTCAAAAGATACCAATCATGGAGTGTGGAACTGAGGCTGAGGCTGAGGCTTGCATGGCTTGAGAGAATCCGACTTTCAAGGTTGGTGCCGTCAGGTACGTCGATGACGTCTAATTTTCCGCGCCTCAGGCAACTCAAACAAAGAGTTTCTGTTAGAGAAACCGCCCTAGCGGGGAACCTATTTGATCGAAAGATAGCTTGCGTAATACGGGATGCCTAGTCAGACAAAAGAGTATATTCATGCTACACGCGACGCCGATGGGCGATCTTTGGGCGATCTAATAGCTTTAAATTTATCAACAGCGGAACATACCATATCTACAACATAGAATGCTATCAGCACGGAGTATGAAGAAATAGGAGAGATCAATGAAAACTCAAGCCGGAAAATTGACGAGGTGTAGGAGAGCACGGGCCCCACGTGACTCCTCTCTCGACTAGCTCTGAAACCATCGGGGGAGCTCGGTATCTACTATATGTCCTTGGAGTTTGTAGCTCGTGATACATCGTGTGACAACATATCCGCAGAACAGAATTTCATTGAAAGTGATATGGGGTTGAACGAGGCAGGCTTAGAGATGAGATATTACGAGAGGTTAGGCTTTGAACGGGTCTTCCCTATCGGAGGCAACGGCTCTCCAATAGAAGGCACCTTCTTTGCCATTCATATTTCCGATTTCAGTGTATAGAAGATACTTGAGACCCCTAAATGTATCCTGAATCTTGCTATGGTATCTTTTGGTTTACTGAAGCTGTTTCTCGCGACCAATCGTCACTTACAAGAGAAAGGCGTTCGGGAATTTCCCAATCTCCCGCTGCCCGAAACTCACGGACATTTCCATTTGATCTCCAAGCCAGAACTATCCAAGCCCTATCGTGATTAATATCTTCCATGACCCCGATCAATCGAATGATATTCTTGTGGGATAGTCTAGACAGCATTTCAACTTCATGAACAAACTCCTAAACCTTGATCGTCAGCGCTGTGGTGAGGATCTTGTGTCTGCGAAGGCTCACTTTACAAAGATTTTCCCTATCTTTTCTTTGTTGCACTGGGGTTTCTTTACTACTACTCTTTTAATGCGCGCCCCGCTTGCCACTTCCAAGTTTCCATTCATAGGGCGCTCGCCAACTTCGGCTGAACCACTCCCTTCCAATTGGGTTCACGGTGTGCATTATCGTTGTGGGAAGAATTCGGTAGTTTGATAGACGCTCAAGCTCTCTATCTATTACCCTTGAGTCAGTCTGTTGGTCACATGGAGAGTAGGTGATTTGGGTAGAACAGACCGCCCAGTGTCTCTGTATTTTCGGTTTCAGTATAATATCATCGATGAGCGCTTGGTGTAGGGTAGGCTTGGATGATGTTATTTGAGGGTCGTCTTGACCCACCCAGGTAACTAAGTCCGTTTAAGCTGCTCTAGCACCTGTGGCGGGGTCCATCACTCAGGATGTGGTAAAGGCTGCAAGTTTGCGTCATGTGAGCGCCACAACATTGGCTGAGTCAGCACCCGATGACCTGCCCAAGTGACCGGCCTTTGACGCTTCTTTTTCCCTGATATGATGAGCGAGTCGAGGTCAGGGAACACCGCAGCGAACAGCTTAGCGGCGTTATATGTAGTTCAGAGTCATCACGAGTCACTGGCACCGCACTTTATATCACGCGCTTCGAAACCCTATCCGCCAGTCGAGTCCCTACCACACCTTGCACCTCCTTCCGTCTCGCTTACAAAATCCTTGGCCAATGAGTGGTGAACTCGAGCTCGAATCCGGAGACCTTAACCCGGATACTCTGGTAGGTCCAACCACCCATCTACCAAGATATTATTGTACGGTGAACCCTAACGACTAAACCATGAAGGACGAAGCACTCCGGTCTCTATCGGACTTTTTTATTCCAAGATACCGGCTCAGGGTTCGGGAAACGACGCTCGGTGTTGGGGGGTTCGGAAGAGTAAAACTGGCAGACTTGTGGTCAGGCACCTGGGTGCGGTTTCTGGAAAGGCCAACCACGGTTGCGGTGAAGGAGCTTTACGCTGGGAGGCTTGAAGGGATGGAGCTAAGAAGCGCATTTGTGAGTTTGGTGATTGCCACCTTTGCTCGCGGGAAGTCGATCTTTTTACACCTTTTCTGGTATCCTTTTTGTTGCTTTCTTTCCCGATGTGAAGCGGCTTGCAAGGGAGATGAAAGTATGGGCGCCGTGCATACACCCAAACATCCTGGAATTCACAGGCTATTACCTCAGCAAAGACTACAAGGTGGCTTATTTGGTATGTCCATACATGAAAAACGGGAATATCAAAAGTTACCTGGCTCGAGAGGCACCGCCTCTACGACGACGGCTCGAGTTGGTGCGTAGATTCGAATTCGCTGCAAGTTTCTACTACCACTACGACGCTACTAACAACACTATTTAAGGCTTTCGACACTATCAAGGGACTCGCCTATCTTCATTCGAGAGAACCGCCAATTGTGCACGGGGACTTGAAGTCGGTAAGTTGATTTGAAACAAAAAGGGGGACCGGAACCACATGATCAGTTTCTAACGTGGATCTGCATCTTATACTTCGCCCTATTTTGAAACGGCTGCTTTGAACTTTTTATCGCCCGGGGGGTGATGGAAATAGCTCAACGTGCTCATCAATGACCAAGAGGTCGCTTTGCTTTCCGACTTTGGGCTGGCGAGGGCAATGGAGGACAAACCCACCGGTCTAAGTACGAGCCACGGATTCAAAGGCACCATTCGATATTGCAGCCCTGAGGTTCTGCATGGAAGCTCGAGGGAGCCAGAAAGCGACATGTGGGCTTGGGGGTGTCTTGTTCTAGAGGTAAGCATATGCAACTTTGACTATGAGCTACCTTCTGTTGCTTTACAAACGGGGCAAATATTTGACAGATGTTAACCGACAAACCCCCATATCACGAGTCGCACGGGGAGACGCAGATTCTGCTTTTAATATGTGGGCCTGAAGGGACCCGTCGAACGCCCGAGCCCTCGGGCACACCAACCATACCGCCAAGGGTGATACAGCTGCTGATAGAATGCTGGAAGTTTGAGCCTCGCCAAAGGCGAAACGCCGAGCAATGTGTAGATGACCTTCTTAGCATAATTGTTCAGGTAATGTTTCCTCCTTCCTTGATGCGGTCGAGTGCTGGTAGCCTGACACTGGGCGGGATCGTTTGTCCTGCACATCCTTTCCGTAGCTTTCACCTGAGGATTTACCGAAACGCCTATTCATCCCTCTAGCCAAAATTCCCCTTTCGCAACAACATCAAAATCCGCGTGATTACGAGGTCACCGAACTTTCGATGAACGATCGACCTGATGAACGAGTCAAGGTAGCGGTGCGGAGGATATGGATCCGTGATAGCGATCTACGCATGGTAAAAAGCAACGATCGATTATATATATATTTTAAAACCGTGACAACTCACATCCTGACCCATTTCCTTTTGGAAGACTCTACCTCGGGAGATCAATCGACTGTCGTTACTCAGGCATGAGAACCTGCTCGAGTTCACGGGTTACTCCATGGAACGAGATTTCAGCGCGTTCTACATCGTATCGCCGTGGATGCGTAACGGAGACCTACGAAGCTATTTGGGTCGAACCCAGCTAGACTCGGATGTGGTACGGCTAACGCTGGTACGGGTTTACTCTCACTCCGTCTACTTCCTTCGCTGATATGCTCCGCAATATATATATATGCAGCTCCGGGACGTGGTGAAAGGGCTCGAGTATCTTCATTCCCCTGCAGTGAGCATGGTGCACGGGAGCCTTAACCCTGTACGTCGGCCCTTTGCTTTTGTTTGCTCCGAGCTTCGTCGTCTCGGTCGACGATAGTATTGAACCATTGTTCTTGTAAATTTTCCGCCCGGGGAAAATTCTTACCCGACTAGTGGACTATACTTGTGAATGACAAAGGAAAAGCAGTTCTGTCGGACATCACGCTAGATTATCGACTGATGAGGAGGAGGTTCCTTAGCTCAGGCGGTGTTGAGGCCGTCTGGTGCAGTCCCGAAGTAATCGAAGGTGGCCAGATCATCTCAAAGGCAGATGTCTGGTCGTGGGCATGCGTCGCACTGCACGTGAGTATTCGGGTGTCCTCGTTTCTTTTCAGCTTGCCAGTAACGCAACCTCTTCGCAATTTTACAGGTAATATCTAGAAAAGAACCGTTCGACGGGCGCCAACGACCAACGATTTTCGTCGACTACTCAGAGAAACTATGGCTGGACGCGTTTTCAACGCCAGAGCCGAAACCAACACCCAACCTTCCCAGTCGGTTACTTGGGCTCGTGAGGAAGTGCTGGAGCAAGAAACCGAGCGAAAGGCCGAGCGCAACTGATTGCGTGGATACCATTGATTCTCTACTTCGTTCAAGCGGCGTCAAACGCTAGGCCGGTGTACGAGAAGTTTCCGTTCACCAGTCGGGTAGTAAATTGCTGCGAACCTGAAAGGGTTGGCGAATTCTGCTTTCCGGGGTGATTTTCCATGCATCATCTGAACTCCGGTGAGGTTTTGAGCAATGAAGTGAGGGTCGGTCCTGGATTTCGGCGCTGGTTGTTTTCACCTTCACCGTGACGGCGTTCGAGTTAGGGTACCCGCGTCGACCCGATCCACGACTCACATCACACATATTCTCGACTCTCCCTCCCTAAGCGGACTCGAAAGGAGAGCGGAACTAGTCTCGCGAGTCAGTGGGGGTAGAAGTGTTGTGATGACAGGTTCGTCAATGGTGTCGTCCTATGCGGAGGGGTTGGATCCGAGGTGCCTGCCTGCTTGCGAGAGAGAGCCGCTTGTTTGGTGGATTGCCGGGTCAATGTTTCAGTAGTATTTTTGAAGTCAATATTCTATCTCTTGGAGACGCCCGAACAAGTGGAGAAATCCAGGGGACGTCTGGCGCTTCGGATTGCCAACCCAAGGACCGGTCTCCGCCAGAACACATTAGAGAGGAACGTCCGTGAGGAAAGGGAGAACCCGTCCTATGGGATTACGATGAACTGGGTTACTCGTCAACGCTATAGACTTGAACTCTGGTATTTTCCGTGGATCTACTTTCCCACCGTTCCTATGACTAAATAGAAGACCCAATCGTGAGGCGTCGCACCAAAGTCCCATAAAGGGTCCAGAGAGACAAACAATAGCAAACATCGGCTAAGACCGGCGACTCGCACACCACCGACTTTTCCCGCCCACGGAGTTAGCGACGCTTCCGGACGGACCGTTGGGGAGGAGTGTGATGATGCCCCTGATATGAGGGCCTTCGGGGGGGTTTCCATGACATCCTCTTGCACATAGGTAAGAGCTGTGTCCACCCATCCGTTCACCACTCCAACGTTGAATCTTGGCTACTGCTGATTCCCTTCCTTTTGGAATCGCAGCAATACCTTGCTCCTTCTAGTGCCGGTAACTCTCGATCTTACACTGTTCCTCGAACCTTGTCCGATGAAAGAGCTGGTCTCCAAGTTCCTTGGGCCCTTCCAAGAGATTCGCGGGCTGATGCCGACGCCAACGCCGACGTCTCGAACATCAACCAACCATCTGGGTGCTGGCAAACTACATGTCCCTGATGTACAGCTTAAACATGAAGTGGTAGCCGCCGACGAAGCAAATTCCAAGAAGCTTTCTGCGGTAGGTCTATTTCTCGTTCGAAGGTGGTGAGGACGCTTGACAAACTGGCGGTGTATAGCGAGAGAGGTTGGACAGGCTGCCGAAGTCCCGGATAAATCCAAGTGCACTCAGTACTGTTCCTTCTGGAGTGCCTAAAAGTGGCGGGAAAGCCCAGGTGGTTCAGGCGACGTTTAAACGGCGAGTATGGGGCCGCAAAGAGCAAGTGGCGGTGAAGAAGCTTCGAGCTCACGGAGGCATGGATCCACACATGTTCGAAAATGTAATAATGTCAATTCAATACTTTCCAGACGTTAGACGACGCTTAACCTCAGATTCATAGGCTTTTGTTCATGAGGTCGAAATGATGGCCGGGCTATCTCACGAGAATATTGTCCGATTCTTGGGGTTCACCGAGGACCTCAAAAACGGAAAAGCTTGGATAATTATGTCCTGGGAGCCGAATGGAAACATTAGCGAGTTTCTTGGGGCAAGAAAGTGCGAAATTCCCGAACGTATTTCCCTTGTAAGTAACGATTCTGCAGGAAGGACACTTGCAGCCAGCTCACAACGTGTGTATCCCAGATCCAGGACACTTTTGAGGGTCTCCAGTACCTTCATACTCGCCAACCGCCGATTTGCCACGGCGATCTCAAGTCGGTGGGTTTGTTGATGGAGCCTCACATCTTACTTTGCATCTGACCTCGAGGGTGCCACAGCTCAATATTCTCATCAGTTCGTCGAATCGTGCAGTTATTACCGATTTTGGCTCCGCCCGTGTCGTAAGAGAGTCGGGAGACGGAGGCGCCAGCGAAGGGAGCAAACGAGGGTCAATCGGCGAGGCATCTCCTGAGGAGAACTATCACCAAATAAACGTCGTTGCAACCGGAAATCAGCTAACCTTAACCGGACCTGCTTGGTCACTTCGTTGGGCGCCTCCAGAAGTTGTAAATGGGACTTGTCCAGGTCTATCGAGTGATATTTGGTCAGCTGGATGGGTATGCTGGGAGGTAAGGGGGTTTTGAATTCCTCTGAGCTCGGGTCGTTGTCACTCACTCAGAGTAATTCATCGCTCGATAGATAATGACGGATAAACTTCCATTCTCAGACCTTGACTCAGGGACGGCTATTACGCTAAGGGTGATTGCGGGCGAAGTGCCTTCGGCTGGTGAAGACGAGCACCTATCACAAATCGTTACGCTTTGCAGCTTAATGACGGATTGCTGGGCGTTTAACCCAGTCGCAAGACCGACCATTTCCAGATGCTGTGAAGAGGTTAAATGGGTGGTGAGTCTGACAGCGCTTTTGTGTATGGCAATTTCTGATACACACTCCCTCTCAGCCGTCAATACCCCCGATAGGCGGGGAGCCTTCGAACTCGAAAGCCGTGGTCAATCGACTCTATTTACAAATCGGCCGCACGCACTACTTGCATGCTCGGTACGATGATGCCGCCTCGCTGTTCCAGCAAGCCCTGGACGATGCAAACAGCAAAGAGGATGGAAAGGAAAGGTCCGAAGCCTTGTACTGGCTGGGGACCGTGGCGGCCGCTCAGTGTAAATATCCTGCGGCGGAGGAGTATTACACCGAAGCGCAGGGTGTCTACGCGCTTATCAGTGATGACCTGGGGCGGGCAAACACGCTTCGAGGGCTTGGAAACATCTACCACTTTCAATCCAGAGTCAGCGAGGCCGAGGGGTCCTTCACCCGTGCCCAACTGATTTATAGCTCTGTTGGTAATGACCAGGGTCGAGCAAGCACGTTATGTGGATTAGGTCACATTTTTCGTCTTCGGTTCGACTACAACCGAGCCAAAGAAACGTTTAGCGAGTCACTCGAGATCTATGCTCGCATCAGCGATGAACAGGGCCGAGCAAACACGCTCCAAGGGCTCGGAACCGTTTACCATCTTCAGTCTAAATTGATGGAAGCGGAAGAGGCGTTTAGCGGAGCGAAGAAGATCTACGCTCGTATCGGGGATGACCTAGGTCTAGCAGAAGCATTACTGGGCTTAGCTGCCCTTGATTGCGATCGACGTAAATACGCCGAAGCGGAATCAACGTTCACTGCAGCCCTAGAGATTCACAGCCGTATCGGCAACCAGCGGGGACAGGCAGACGCCTTCTGCGGACTGGGAAATGTCTACCTCCGGCAATCCAAATACACGGAGGCCGCATCCACTTTTGGAGGAGCGAACGCGATTTACGCTCGCATCGGCCATCCTTTAGGTCGAGCAAATAGCTTAGGCGGCCTGGGAGAGGCCTTCCGCGGTCAATCCAAGTACAACCAGGCCAGGTCATCATACAACGAAGCGCTGGAACTGCATGCTGGCATTGGCAATGACGAGGGCCGGGCAAATGTATTATACGGTCTGGGAAAGCTCTACCGAAGTGTATCGAAGTATTACGAGGCTACATCGTCCTTCACCGAAGCCCAAGTAATCTACGCCCGCATTGGTCAGGACCGACGTCGGGCGAACACATTGTCCATCCTGGGTCAGCTCCACCGCCGTAGCCATGAGTACTACGGAGCCATATCGTCGTACACCGAAGCGCAAAAGATTTACGCCCACATCGGTCAGAACGAAGCTCAAGCGAATGCGCTGTGCAACCTGGGAAAGCTCTACCGCAATCAATCCAAGTACGACAAAGCTATATCGTTCTATACCGACGCGCAGAGGATCTACGCCCGCATCGGTGACGACGAACGTCAAGCAAATACCTTGTGCATCCTGGGAGAGCTCTACTCCAACGGAGGGATAGCTAATTACGACGAAGCCGCATCGTCGTACATAGAAGCGCAAAAGATCTACGCCCGCATCGGTCGGGACGAACTACGAGCGAATGCCTTGAGCAGCCTGGGAGACCTCGACCGCCGCCAGTCCAGGGACGATGAAGCCACTGAAGCCCTGGAGATTCACAGTCGTGTCGGCAATCAGCTGGGGCAGGCAAACGCATTGTATGGACTGGGAACTGTCTACCTCCGTCATTCCAGGTATACAGAAGTGGCATCGACCTTCGAAGAAGCGAAGGCAATCTACACTCGCATCGACCATCCTGCGGGTCAGGCAAAAACCTTGCACGGCCTGGGTGAGCTCTACCGCAATGAATCCATGTACGATCGAGCCATATCGTCGTACACCGAAGCGCAAAATATCTACGCCCGAATCAATCAGGAAGAATTCCAAGCGAGTGTCTTGTGCATCCTGGGAGAGATCTACGGCCGTCAGTCCAAGTACAACGAAGCCATATTGTCTTACACGGAAGGACAAAAGATCTACGCCCACATTGGCAATTCCGAGGGACAAATCAATGCCTTGTACGGCTTGAGAGACCTCTACCGCGATCAAGTTAGCACCATTGAAAGCAAATCATCCTATCCCGGGGCACAGGAAATCTCTGCTCGCATCGGTTATGAGGAAGGTCAAGCGAATGCTTTGTGCAACATAGGAGACCTCTACCGCAATCAATCCAAGTACGACAAAGCCATATCGTCCTACACCGACGCGCAGAATATTTACACCCACATCGGTCAGGACGAAGGTCAAGCGAATGCCTTGTGCAGCCTGGGAGAAGTCTACCGCCATCAGTGCAAGTACGACGAAGCCATACTGTCCTATACCGACGCGCAAAGGATCTACGCTCACGTCGGTCAGGATGAACGTCAAGCAAATGCCTTGTGCAGCCTGGGAGAGATCTACCACCTTCAGTCCAAGTACGACGAAGCGGCATTGTCTTACGCGGAAGGACAAAAGATTTACGCCCACATTGGCAATTCCGAGGGACAAATGAATGCCTTGTACGGCTTGAGAGACCTCTACCGCGATCAATCCAGCACCATTGAAACCAAAGCCTCCTATACCGAGGCACAGAAAATCTCTGCTCGCATCGGTTATGAGGAAGGTCAAGCGAATGCTTTGTGCGACATGGGAAAACTCTACAACAGTCAATCCAAGTACGACAAAGCCATATCGTCCTACACCGACGCGCAGAAGATTTACGCCCAAATCGGTCAGGACGAAGGTCAAGCGAACGCCCTGTGCAGCCTGGGGGAGGTCTATCGCTGTCAGTCCAAGTACGACAAAGCCATATCGTCTTACACCGAAGCGCAAGTGATTTCGGGTCGCATCGGCGATCTCAGTGGCCTAGAAGTGGCGATGAACGGCCTGCGCCTTTCCCACACTCTTCAACGACGCCGGCCAAGACCTCCATACCTCTACTCGAAAGACTAGAATATCGCACTCTTCCGCCATTAGGATAGTCGAGCGAATGCATCGCGCTGACTTTGATGGACCCATCGACCACCAACAACCGTATTCCTGACCAACTAACCCTTTCTCAAAGCGCGGGAGACGGGCACTCGTATTCGCGCTTTGACGTGGACTTTGCGCTAGTTTGACCAGGCCCCTTGATAGAATTCCCTCCTTTGACGTGACGATGCCTTGAATTCCCTAGCTTTTGTGTCTCGGATTCCTTTTCTTCTTCTTCCTAAATCCCGTTATCTCATTTTCCAACATCTTGGACTCGTTCATTCACCCACTGTCGTGGCCTGTTCAATACCCGAATGTCATTCGATGTCGTCGTTGTGCGGTAGATTTTCTGCATTCAAATTTCCCGCAATCTTCCCTTTGAGGTGGTGGCTTGGCTTCCATTTCCTGCTCTGCTGATCCGGGAAAACTCCTTTAAATTTGCTGGCAAATCCAGCCTCGACTTTTTCTTTCATCGTACCGGCGCGCGGAGGCGCCATCTCCCCGAGCCTCTCGCTAAGAATGTAGAAATTTAGTACTACATAAACACATATACAACATACTGCATGGTCTTAGGCAGAACCGAGGAGGAGAGCGGAGAAAACGGGCTTAACGGTCTAAGGCGACAAAATATGGGGGAAGACCGTCCGAGTCCTTTTCGCCCTTCTCGCTATCACAAAGAAACGGAATTCCCGTCAGAGATCCCAGCCAAAGCAATAGAGGGAACACTCCCGCCCACTCCCAAAGAGGACTTACATAGCGTTGACAGCTTTCAGCACATCACAATTGACCTCCCGACTAATAACAGAGTCATGTCGGTATCGGGGGTGAGAGCGAACAAAGTCTCGGATCCAAGTTACGGCCATTTTCAGGGAACCTATTCAATTGAACATTCGTGAAGCTCTGGAAGGAGGGGGATGGAATGAGTATACAAATACGTATACCTTCGGCCCTCTTGCTACTGAGATCTAAATAGACCTCGACTTCGCTTCTCTCTCCCACTTCATTTTCTGCATCTACCGAATCGAGAAATTTCTGGAGCGCGAAACTGAGCCGAAAGACCAAAGTGCGCCGGGTGATTGCCTGCATACCATTGATTCTCTGCTTCGTCAAATGGTGACGGTGCCCGACTGGCGTAACCGCAGCGCCTGCGGACCGCTCGCGAGAGAGCCACAGAATGCTGCCGCCGCTCGTTTGGCGGATCTTGGGTGATGGTTCAGTAGTACCGCCGAAGTCAATGTTATATATCCCCTGGAGATGTCAGAACAAGTGGAGGAAATCCAGGGGACGTCGCGCGCTTTTGATTCGCAGGGTTGAATAACTTCAGGGTCCCCGTACCGCCGGATGAACCCGGACTTCGGTTGCCCCTTGTGGGCCGGCTCCCGGTCCCCGAACCGTGACGTGAAGGGACCAATCCTCACTGAAAGCTCCAAAGCATGTCAGGGCATCTCTGAAATGCAAACACGAGGAAAAGGAAGGAACTCTTGCCGTCGGATTTTGAATAATTAATTTTCAATTGAATCTCGGCCGCCGAAAGCCCCCCTCAGTGTCCCCCCGAACTCCGAGCATGATTGGTTCATGCATACACAGTTGCAGCCCGTTTCTCCACCAGAACCGTCGTTGGATGTCTTCCGTGTTTGTTTGGTCTGGTATATTGCATTTTTCCGCCGTACCGGTCGCTCCCTGAAGGTTGTGGCTTGCCTTTCAATTTCCTCTTGTGGAAAACTCATTTGCTGACAAAGACGTTGCCCTTTCATTCCCCGATTCAAGGTTTTCGCGTACCAGATATCGGAGCTTGCACTGCAGCCTGATTGGCCGGATGATCAAGAAGTGGACCGTCGGGCAGAAGCTAACCAGCCACAAGACCCAGTACATTCCTCCCCATGGTGAATGATTGCTTTATGAAGACGATTCTTCCAGCTAAACGCCATCAAATGACCTCGCCCCAGTTCACTTCTGCCATGGGACAGCCCGAGTTCTGTCACACCGACACGCCCCATAGCAAGCTTGCGTTTACGTCGAAGGCGCTCTTCAATGTCCATCGAGGCTTTCGAAGCTCTGTGAAATGAAAAGTGACTCGTTTCTGGCGCCCCACGCCCTCGCCCCCCTTCATCATCTCCCGGTCGCCGTCGTGAGCTCGTTTTCGACGTCCCCGTCCTCTGATATCCCCACGTATAACAACCAAAATGCATCCCGGCGGGTTTACAAGTCTGTTTTTATACAGACTGCGGGAAGTCACGCGGACTTGACGTGTATAGCTGGGCGCCTATCTTTTTTTTTTTTTGAACGGGCGACGATCGTGGCCCACGCCAAGCCAAGCCCCAAAGGCAATGATCTTCGAGGTAAATAGACCAACACAACGGCACTACTCACTATAGATCCTGTTCATAAAGCCACTCAGTTACAAACCCTGGCCGTATTAGTACTGCTAACGATTTGCTTTCACCCAACGCACCCTCGGGACCAGTCCTCATAAAAACTGGAGCCTTTGGGTAGCCACAATCGGTAGCTTTGAGCTCCCCCTCCCCTTTTCACTTCCTCTTACGACACCATCATGCTCTCCGTCCTCCTCACGTCCTTCCTCGCCTCCTTCGCTACCGCTTCCCCGCTTCCAACCTCCGCCTCACCACGATGGACCTCTGACACCTACGACGTCCTCATCCTCGGCGGAGGCGTCGCAGGCGTCATGGCGGCGCAGCAGCTTCACGAAGCCGGCATCGACAACTACCTCATCGTCGAAGCGAGGGACGAGCTCGGAGGCAGGATGCACAGCTATAAGCTCGACAACTATACCGTCGAAGTCGGATGCAATTGGGTGCAGGGTACTCAGACTGGTCAGTACACGGGCACGGGACTTGGAAAACGCGTAGTATATAGCGTTTCTCTCAACTGATCCTTCGCGCCCTTTGTGTTGAAAGGCAATGGACCCATCAACCCCATTTACAGTCTCGCTCTCAAGCACAAGCTCGTCACGACCACGAACAACTGGGAAGATCTCCAGTTCTACGACGAAAAGGGACACACGGACTTCAAAGACGCCGTATGTAAACGGGGTATTTGCGTCTGGTTCTTACCCGACTGACGAAAAAACCCCGTTGCATATCCCCTCTATGCCACATAGTTCACCCGCGCAGAAGAAGCCTACGGTGCTCTAATTACTGGTGCAGGTGAGATCATCTGCAGGGAGTACCGTTTGGATTTCTCGGTGCTGACGTTGCGACGGATGATCGACCCCTCTCAGGCGAACGCATCGACAACCGCAAAGTCGACTTGAACGCCCGGTCCGGATACAGCTTGATGGGCCACCGGATCAAGGACAAGTACGATTGGGCTTCGGAGTACTATCACTTTGATTGGGAGTGGGCTCAGGCACCCGAGGTTCGCCGTCATGCGTCATCTCCCCATCCTCCGAAGAACTTTGGAGGAGCAGGAAACATGGCTTGCTGACATGATCGGCGTATTGTAGCAATCCAGTTGGATCGCCACGTCGTTCAACAACAACTTCACCTTTGACGCGTCGAGGGGTGGGTTTAGCGACGAGAACTTGCTTTCCGTCGATCAGAAAGGTCAGTGGTCTCTTCCTGCCCTTTCCCCTTCCTCGTTTCCCTCTCACACTAACTTACTACCCTCCTCGCTCACCTATCATCCTCACACTTCGCGCAACGCAACAACCTCCAATCCAGGCTTCAAACACATCCTGCAAGACGAAGCAGCCACCTTCCTCAAAGCGTCCAACGTCCTCCTATCCAGCACCGTCAAGGACATCAACTACTCCGACTCGGGCGTGTCCGTCAAGCTCGAATCCGGCGACGAACTCAAAGCCAAGTACGCCCTTGTCACCTTCTCGGTCGGAGTGCTGCAACACCCCGAGGACGTCAAATTCGAGCCGGCGTTCCCGGCGTGGAAGCAGGAGGCGATCGATGGGATGAAGATGGGCACTTACACCAAGGTAAGGGATCGACACGATCGAGGCGAGCGGGGGGTATATTTTACGTGGTGGTGGCTAACGCGCAAATGTGTTCACGTCGTTTCTGGAAAACATTAGATTTTCTTGCAATGGGAGGAGAAGTTCTGGGATGATAATGAGGTAAGAAGTTGCTCGACATTTGCAGATGTGAGGCGGTTTGAATGCTGAACACCTTTCTGGATGGCGCGCGGATCACTTCGGTGTTTTTTTTAGATGGGATTGTACGCCGACCCTTACCGACGTGGATACTACCCAGTCTGGCAATCCCTCGACCACGAAAGGTTCTTCCCCGGTTCCGGAATGTACGTTTTCCCGAAAGCGGTCTCGTCTACCTATTTAAAGCTTTTCACTTACCTGTCCACTTCCCCGCCCCGCCGTTCCCTTTCCCTCCTCCCCTTTCAGCTACTTCGTCACCATCACTGTGGGTGTTTGAGACGACTGCACATCCAGTTTGCATCTGCGCATCGACTGACCGACCCTCTCCTTTCTCGTGAACCTCATACATAGGGCGACGAATCGGAACGCGTCGAGAACCTCTCCGACGAGCAGGTCCTCGAGGAAGTCATGGGCGTGCTCAAGAACATGTATCCGGGCAAAGACATCCCCCGCCCCAAAAACATGCACTTCAACCGCTGGTACAACGACAAGCTCACCCGTGGCGCGTTCTCCAACTGGCCTGCCAGGTGCGCTTTTTCAACCTTCATCGGCGCGGAAACGGGAAAACCTGATCGCGTTTCCCCCCTTTGTTCTCTAAAATAGCTTCTACGTCGAGCACCAGGATAACCTCCGCGCACACGTCAACAATTTGTACTTTGCCGGTGAACATACGTCGTTCGAATTCTACGGGTACGTTGCTCCCTTTCGCTGCTCAAGGTTCCTTTTGGCCAAACTAACCATCTGATTCGCGGGTTTCCCGCGCGCCCGCAATTAGATACCTCCAAGGAGCTTACCTCGAGGGCCAAAAGGCCGGCAAGGCCATCGCCTCGTGCGTCAATGGTAAAGGTTGCGTTAAATCCACTGGCGGAGATTTCCACAACAAGAACGAGTACTTCCCTCAGTGGTACAATGTTCAGGAGGTCCACAAGTAACAACTTGAAGAAGGGAGATGATTCGATGGGTACTTCCCTTTTTTTTTACGACTTTTGTTATGCAATCGGACAATTTTATGTGGGTTACGGGATTTGAGGCAAAACGTGCATTGTGCTAGGCCTTCGCGCCCGCGGCTGTGGCTGAGTTGTCCTGGCTCGGCTATCGCAGACAATGAAATCGGGTTTCCATCCGAGCCCTCAACAATACCAAAGGGATCCAAAATAGCAGGGTGCTCAATTAATATCGTAACCTTTGGGGTGAAAACCAGTGGGTAGAGAGGGGGTTACTCAGTAATTGCAAAACCTCCGGCGATAGATAATCTCAACAAGCCCTCCTTCCTTTCCCCCCTCGCTCTGCCGTTACACTCAACAGCATGATGTCCTTGCTACTCCGTATGACCAAAAACTCACCTCTAAACCCCTTCTCGGGTAACACATCCTCGTATTAGCATCGGGAGCAGATACTCTCGTTCCGCTTGAGAGGTTTTGCAAACTCTTCGTGGACGGACTTGAATTTGGGGCAAGAAGGAACAAAGTTCAGAAGGCCGTAGGCACAGAGGGATTAGCCCACGAACCGCGTGTAGTTCGTGCCGAGCACAACGTGCATCCAACCTCTTCGTTGAGACAAGACTGCTTACATCATTATTTCCCAGCCACAACCAGGTTTCGAACCTCCATCGACGTGAGTATAGAACGCTGAATCGGGTAAACGGGAAAGCAGGCCGAGAGCGGCAGCGAGGGCGGATATGGAAGGCCAGATAATGCACGCGACGACAAGGAACGAGGAAAGATGATTACGCAGAGCGGGTCAAGTGGGCGCTAAAAGCAAACTAATTCCGCTGGCAGGACCCACAACCTGTCAAGACGGTTATGGGAACTTGCTGACAAATCCGGCCTATCATCTACCCTGACGTTTCAAAACCTGATTGGCCGGATGACCAAGAAGTGGACGGTCGGGCAGAAGCTAACCAGCCCCACCCGATCCTTCCAGTTAAACACCATCAACCGACCACTCCCCAGCTCACTTCTGTCACACCGACCCGCCGATATCGATGGCAAGCTTGAGTTTTCTTACGTCTATAGGCGTTCACTAAGCTCTATAAAGGGACAGCTCCTCGTTTCTGGCGTTAGCTCGCCCTCCCTTCACCATCTGCCAACCGTCATCACCCACGGCTCATTGTCGACGCCCCCATCTTGAACTGTAGCCCGAATCCCCATGCATAACAACCAAAATGCTAGAGGTTTTACGGGTCTGTTTTTATTTTTTACACACCGGAAGAGGTCATGAGGACCTGACTTGTCGAGCTGGGCGCTTATCTTCTCTTGCACGACACCTGGGCAACGATCGCAGCCCACGTCAAGCCAAGCCGCAAATGGCTCTGTCGATCCTGTTCATAAAGCCACTCCCCTGCAAACCCTAGCCGTATTATTAATATTTATTATTTCCTTTCTCCAACCGCACCCTCGGCAGTCCTCATAAAAAGGCTGCGTTTGGGCGGCTATGTTCTGCAGCTCTGGGCTCCCCCTCTCCCCTCCCCACTCCGCATCCTCTTACGACACCATTCTGTCCGTCGGCTCCTCCTCACGTCCTTCCTAGCTTCATTCACTACCGCTTCCATTCTGCCAATAGCTGCCTCACCACGATGGACCTCTGACATGTACGACGTCCTCATCCTCGGTGGAGGTGTCGCAGGCGTCACCACAGCCCAGCAGCTTCATGAAGCCGGTATCGACTACTTCCTCATCGTCGAAGCTAGGGACGACCTTGGAGGTAGAGTGCATAGTTGCAAGCTCGACAACAACACCATCGAAGTCGGATGCAATTAGGTGCAGGGTACTCAGACTGGTGAGTCCGGGCTTTGGGGGCGGGCGCTTTTCGTACGCGTTCGGGATCCGCTTGCTGACTGTGATCCTTCCGCCCTTGTATGAAGGTAATGGCCCATTCAACCCCATTTAAAGTCTTGCTCTTGTCACGGCCAAGAACAACTGGGAGGACCACCAGTTCTACGACGAAAAGGGACACGCCGACTCTAAAGAGGCTGTATGTGCAAGGGTGGTTCCGTTCGGTCTTACCTGACTGACAAAACCCCCTTGCATACACCTTTATCATATAGTTCACCCGTGCAAAAGAAGCCTACGGTGCTCCTATCACCGGTGCAGGTACATCATCTCCCTGGCTTCGCTCTAGATTCATGGCAGGTTGACGGCGAAAAGATGATGTACCTCTCAGGCGAACGCATGGACAACCAAAAAGTTAACTTGACGGCCCGTTCCGGCTACAGCTCGACTGGCTTGCGTCCTCAGGACAAGTACGATTGGCCTGCGGAGTACCATCACTTCGATTGGGAGTACGCTCAAACCCCCGAGGTCCGCCATCGACATTTGTCCACTCTATCTCCGAAATGGAGATTAGGATAGCTGACGTCGCCTGGCTCTTGGAATATAGGAATCAAGCTGGATCACCACTTTGTTCAACTACAACTTCACCTTTGACGCTTCGAAGGGTGGGTTCAGCGACGAGAACTTGCTTTCCGTCGACCAGCAAGTCCCCCCTTCCCGCCCTCCGTTCTCGCATGCTGACTTACACTTCCGATGCACATCCACACAGGCTTCAAACACATTCTGCAAGACGAAGCAGCCACCTTCCTCCAACCTTCCCAAATCCTCCTCCACCGTCACCATCACCAGCATCAACTACTCCAATTCAGGCGTCTCGGTCAGGCTCAAATCCGGGAACGAGCTCAAAGCCAAAATCCGCGTTGGTCACGCTTATGGGCCATCGCCACGGGAGAAGATTGAAAGAAGACACGGTCCCTGAAACGCCGAAGGATCTAACCGAATAGGCTGGAGACGCCGGAAGCACCCTCCAAACCACCTTCCAACTCGTAGTCACTGGGTAGTCCGCGCAGTAAGCAGATTTTTTTTTAAAATTTTGCACCATTCCGCCCTCTTTGATCAAGTTCTTCATAGAAGAAGCTTTATCTGTCACAGGCTCAACGCCGGCCGCTGCCACGAGAACCTCTCTTCAGGAAGAGGAGGTTGATTTCGCAGTTAGAAGAGCCGGAGTCCTGACAGATTCCCTGAGAGAGGTCCGGGGTGCCGTCTGGCAGGGTTGCCGAAGAAGGCTCGGACGTAGGTGTGTAATAACTTCGTTTGGCGTTACAGTCATATTTCTTGGCTTTCATCATCCTCTCAACACCGTTCCAAGGCTTATTCGACGAGCATTTTAAATGGAGCCTTGAAAATTTGATAATATTGTATTGGTTAGAGCAACCTGAGGTGTGGAGTTTGTGCCGCTCGACCAAGGAGACGGCCGTGCGTGCCTTCCCAAGGTTTCCCACCACACCATCGCTCAATCTAAACCTGACAGAACATTCCCCTACTGCCATATACCTTTTCTAGAGGACTCCTACAATGGGCGGTAAAATCAACGAGAAGGAAAAACCAAGTCAACCGACGAGCAGCGAGGAGGTGGCCATCGATGAAGTCAAAGCCGCGATGAAGGGCCTGAGTGCGGAAGCCGGGACGACCGTGGAAGAGTTCGGTTTCGACTCTGCAGTTCGCCACTTCACTTCGCTCACCTCATCCCTACATTTCGCATAAACTAAGCACAAAATGACATGTATTTAGCTTTAATATAGTGTATACAACTACTAGAGCTAAAATCCCCGACTCAGACCTTGGCGGTCGCCGGACTGTCAGGGTCCTCAAATCCCACCCCTGCGGGCGTTGGAACTCTCCAAGAGTCAGGTCGAAGCACACAATATATAAATATGGCGTGGCACGTCTTGCAGCGCTCCTTTGTTTATAGTCCATGTCTCTTCAATGTAGGGTCAAAATCGCTGAATCCCCGTGTGCGCGCCCGCCGTAGATGTGAGGTTGATGCATGGATTTAGCTTGATGACAGTACTCCACACTCCCCGCTATAGACTGAATCGCTTCAGCAGTTTAAGTTTTAAAGCACCCCGAGGTCTCCCACGGCATGAGTTAACCCTCTTCAGAGGACAGGGCCAGCGCTGAATTATACCGTGCAACGGAGCGGGGACAGACGAGCACCCAGCACTAAGACGGGCCGCGCGGGACGTCCTTGTTCATCTATGTGCTATGTAGCTCATTTATAGGACTAATGATAGCAGAAGGTTATAAATTATCCGTGGCAATTCAATGTCTCGAGTGGACTCTTGTAGAGTTCCAAAATTCGCGGGTGGGGTTCGAGTGCCCTGACGCGTCGGCGAGAGCCTCCTGCCAAGGTCTGGGTCGGGGATTTTAGCTCTAGTAGTCGTATACACTATATCAAAGCTAAATACGTCTCATTTTATGCTTAGTTTATACGAAATGCAGGGGTGAGGTGAGCGAAGTGAAGCAGCGAACTGCAGAGTCGAAACCGAACTCTTCCACAGTCGTCCCGGCTTCCGCACCTGAGAATCCATCCAGTAAGCAGCTGCGCTCTATACGCATTCTGTTGAGGCCCCGAAGAACCAACCACCACTCTTTCGCTCCCGAGAAAAGTTCTTGAATCGTTTGGCAGCGACTAATAATAAAATGCATGCTCTGACAGAGATTGCCAGCATTGTTCGACAGACTACGCTCACCGACTGCGAGCTCGGTTCAACCAGCGTACTAGGCTTGACCGAGTTTCTTTGTTTCGTATTGTTTTGGCTCGCTGCGAAGCCCAGCTGGACCTTAGCCGCGGGTATTGTCAATTTGCCTAACCTAGCTATGAGTGACGGAGGTCCTGTAGATGTGTTTTGACGACAGGGATCGCGAGGTACCTGCCTGCGCGCCTGGAGAACCACGTGCACAACAGGCCGCCGCTCGTTTGGCGGGTTCCCGGCCAATGTTTCAGTCGTACCTCCGAAACCCTTGGAGATGTCCGAACAAGTGGCGGGATTCAGGGGGACGTCGGGCGCTTTGATTCGCAGGGTTGAACAATCCAGGGCGGTCTCAGCTCCCCGTACCGCCGGCGAAGCCGAACTCCGGATGCCTCTTGGTGGGCCGGCTCTTGTCTGCGAGCGTGAAGGGAGTGATCCTCACCAAAATAACTAGCATGGTTGGTTCATGCACGCACGGTCGTAGCCCGTTCTCTGCTAGAACCGTCGTTGGATGTTGTGGCAAGTTCCCTGTTTGTTTGGTCTGTTATTACTTTTTCCGCTGTCTCTCCTTAAAGCCGTGGCTTGGCTTTCAATCTCCTCTTGCAGAAAACATGCGGCACGTTTTCGATGCCTTCGTCCTCTAACTATAGCCCAGATCCCCATGTATAGCAATGCTAGCACCGGGAGTATAGATACTTTTCCTCTGGAGAAAACCTTCGCGGAAACAATAATAATATGACCTTTTGTTTTCCCAATTCACCTTGTAAGGGTTTTCATTTTCGCCGATGTTTTCACCCTTTGTTCCATCGAGCGAGAGTTATCATATATCACCATTCCCGCCACGTTTTCGCTAGTGGAAATCTTGACATACTCGCGGTGTAGGGGGTTTACGAGCTAGTTTGATGATGGTAGAACTGGAGTAGATCGCGCACCTGATTTTGTTTTAGCCGGGCGGCTATCTTTTTGGTACGATGCCGTCGCCGAACGCAGAACTAAGCCGCAAAACGCTCCGACCCTAGAGGCAAATGGATCAACACAAACACACTAGATCCTGTTCACAAAACGCTCCCCTGCAAATCCTGACCGGATTATTATTCGCTTTCCTGCTCGTAATATCCCCCAAACGTACCCTTCGACCGCTTGCATAAGAATGGCATGCTCTGCAGCTTCGAGTTGATATCCCCCTCCACTCTCCCCGTCCTCCTACGCCACCATGCTCTCCATCCTCCTCACATCCTTCCTAGCCTCATTCGCTTCCGCCTCTCCCCTTCCAACCTTCGCGTCACCGCAATGGACTAGTACTTCTGACACCTACGACGTCCTCATCCTCGGCGGAGGCGTCGCAGGTGTCATCGCGGCGCAGCAGCTCCACAACGCCGGCATCGACAATTTCCTCATCGTCGAAGCGAGGGACGAACTCGGAGGCAGAATGCATAGTTACAAGCTCGACAACTACACAGTCGAAGTAGGATGCAATTGGGTTCAGGGTACTCAGAAGGGTGAGTCTGGGCTTTGAGGGCGGGCGTTTTCGTTCGCGTCGGGGCCTTCGCGCTGACGTTGATCCTTCCGCCCTTGCATGAAGATAATGGCCCGATCAACCCCATTTACAGTCTCGCTCTCAGACACGGGCTCGTCACTGCCACGAACAACTGGGATGATATGCAGCTCTACGACGAGAACGGACACGCCAACTTCACAGAGGCTGTATGTACCCTACATTTCGCTCGGTCCCAGGGTCTACCTGACTGACGGAGACCCTTCGCATACTTCCTTGTCACGTAGCTAACCCGAGCAGAAGAAGCTTATCACGCTCTTCTTGTTGGTGCAGGTAGGTCATCCCCAACTATGGCCGCCTGGATCCGTTGGCGTTCATGATCAACGGATGACACTATCACCCCTCAGGCGAGCGCATCAACAACCGCAAAGTCGACTTAAACGCTCGTTCTGGATACAGCCTGATGGGTTACCGTCCCAAGGACAAGTACGATTGGGCTTCGGAGTACTATCACTTCGATTGGGAGTGGGCCCAGGCCCCCGAGGTCTGTCATGCTCCATCTCCCCATCCTCTGGAAGAACTGGGAACAGTCTACTGATGGCCGGTTTCCTGTAGCAATCCAGCTGGATTTCCACCTCGTTCAACAACAACTTTACCTTCGACGCTTCAAGGGGCGGGTTCAGCAACGTGAGCTTGCTTTCCGTCGATCAGCAAGGTTGGTTGGTCTCTCTCACCCGCCCTCGCTCGCTGCCCCTTTCCCCTCTCCTTGTTTTCTCTCGTGCTGAACTACTACCCTTTTCACTTAAACCCCTACCTTCGCAACAAAACCTCTCAGGCTTCAAACACATCCTGCAAGATGAAGCAGACACCTTCCTCAAACCTTCCAACGTCCTCTTATCCTCCACCGTCACGGACATCAACTACTCCGACTCGGGCGTCTCGGTCAAGCTCGAATCCGGTGACAAGCTCAAAGCCAAATACGCCCTCGTTACCTTCTCCGTCGGAGTGTTGCAGCACCCCGAGGACGTCAAGTTCAAGCCTGCTTTCCCCGAATGGAAGCAGGAGGCGATCGATTCGATGAAAATGGGTACTTACACCAAGGTGGGATGGGAGAAGACGACGTTGAAAAGCGAACGTGGTGGCTGACCTGAATGCCTGTTTGTGGGAAATTAGATTTTCTTGCAATGGGATAAGAAGTTCTGGGATAACAACGAGGTAAGAGTTCATCGACAGTTCAGATGTGAGGCAGTGGATATTGAACACCTCTGGATGGCCCGGATCACTCCTTTAGATGGGATTGTACGCCGACCCTCACCGACGTGGATACTACCCAGTATGGCAATCCCTCGACCACGAACGTTTCTTCCCTGGTTCCGGAATGTAAGTTCTCCGAAAAGTGGTTCTCGTATAACTTATTTTGCTTTTCACTTACATTCCCACCGTTCGTTTCCCCTTTCCCTTTCAGCTACTTGGCCACTATCACTGTGAGTGTTTGGACGCATCAAGTAGCATCTGAATCGACTGACTGGCCCCCTTCTCCACAGGGCGACGAATCCGAGCGCGTCGAAAAGCTCTCGGACGAGGAAGTCCTTGAGGAAATTATGGGCGTGCTGAAGAACATGTACCCAAACAAAGATATCCCCCGCCCAAAGAACATGCACTTCCACCGCTGGCACAACGACAAGCTCACTCGCGGCGCGTTCTCCAACTGGCCCGCCAGGTGCGCGTTTTTTTTAACGTTGCCACAGTCCATCAGCTTCCTGTGTTTTCAACGCGAAAACCTGACGTGTGGTTCCCCTCTTCGTGTTAAAATAGTTTCTACGTCGAACACCAGGATAACCTGCGCGCACACGTCAAGACTTTGTACTTTGCCGGCGAACACACTTCCTTCCAATTCTACGGGTGCGTCTCTCTATCCCTTTCGCTGCTCAGAGTCCTTTTTGGCTAAACAGATCCCTGATCACCTATTTTCCGCATGCCGCAATTAGATACCTCCAAGGTGCTTACCTCGAAGGCGAAAGGGCCGGCAAGGCCATCGCCTCGTGCGTCAATGGTGTAGGTTGCGCCAGGTCCACTGGAGGAGATTTCATGAACAGGAACGAGTACTTCCCTCAGTGGAACCAGGTTCGAGAGGTCTATTAGTCAGTACATGGCTAATGGAGATGATTTGATGGATACCTTTTTATTATATTATATTATGCTATGTAATTGGGGACAATTTCTTATGGTGATTTGCGGACATTTTTGGCGAGCGGTGGTTTGAGAGAGGGAGCTCATGTTCGATGGATTTTGTGTTCAGATTTCTGTATCCTACCATGTATCCCTGGAGAAGCAGCAGAAGATGAAGGATATAAGAGATGGCCTGAAAAAGTCCTCCAACTAGTATAGTGATAGCGCAGAGTGGTACTACATCATCCACGACTAAGAGAATCGACTTCAAAGGTTAGCCAAGTGTGGCACGAAAAATAAACTTACTCCCTTCCCTGGAGCAATTCCAACGTCTTTGCACATGTCTCGCTCATGTGGACGCCCATTCGTTCGTAGATCTCGCGAGCATTCACGCAAGCCAACCTCGCCTCCGCAAATTTGCCTTGCACAAAGTATGCCTCCATCATGCCCTCCAGAGCTTTTGATTCACCATTGGATTCGCTAACACTAGCAAACGCAACGCGAGATTGGCCGAAGCACTCGGCCGCCTCTTCATTCCGATCCTGCTGAAGATACAGCACCCCAAGGCTGCCCAGCTCAATTGCTTCGCGGCGAATCTCTCCCATCCTTGAGAATATGGTTTGGGCAAGGCGATAAGACTCTTCCGCTTCCGCATATTTGGACAGGGTGAAATACACGTCCCCCAGCATATCCAGAGTCACTGCGTGAGCTACATCCCGGCCCATTCGTGACAACGCGGC
Source organism: Tulasnella calospora MUT 4182 (assembly GCA_000827465.1). Taxonomy (NCBI): domain Eukaryota; kingdom Fungi; phylum Basidiomycota; class Agaricomycetes; order Cantharellales; family Tulasnellaceae; genus Tulasnella; species Tulasnella calospora. The sequence continues at coordinate 24,363 of KN823326.1, forward strand.
TGCGGCCTGTGCGAGTGCTTCCGCTTCCTCGTTGTGCTTTGATTGAGACTTGAAGATTTGCGACGAAAGTACCGCAGCACCCGCTTGACCCGCGTCATCGGCAACGTTGGTAAAAATAGCCACGGCCTCGGTGACAGCGGTTTCGGCCTCGACGTAGTTCCTCTGAGCTTGGTAAAGCTGTGCGAGAGCCACCAGGGTTCGGGCTTTGCTACCACGTTCATCAGTGCGATCGTAAACAGCGAGGGCTCGACGGTACGACCTCTCCGCGTCTTCATATCTGCGCTGCTCGCTATAGAGTTTGCCCAGGCCGCGAAGTATGTTTCCAATACCGAGGATGCCACCGATACGAGAGTAGATCTCCTGCGCTTCCATGAAAGCCTTCTCCGCATCTTGATATCTTGTCTGAGCGCGGTAGATGTTTCCCAGACCTTCCAACGCATTCGCCGTACCCATGCCATCCCCGATGCGAGAGAAAATCTCATACGCTCCCATGAAAGCCTTATCCGCCTCCTGATTCCTTGACTGAATCTCATAGACCATGCCCAGACCTTGAAGCGCGTTTGCCGCACCCCCATCGTTGCGGATGCGAGAATGGATATCGTGCGCTTCCAGGAAAGCCCTCTCCGCCTCTTGAATCTGTGTCCGAAGGCGGTAGACTGTTCCCAGACCGTCCAACGCATTCGCCACACCCAGCTCGTTGCCGATGCGAGAGTGAATCTCGCGAGCTTCCACGAAAGCCTTCTCCGCCTCACAGTACTTTGACTGGCCCCGATAAACTTCTCCAAGGCCATTCAACGCGTTCGCCGCACCTAGGTCGTCGCCGATGCTAGATTGGATTTGGTGAGCTTCTGCAAAAGCCTCCTCTGCCTCACGATACTTGGACTGGGCACGGCAGATGTCTCCAAGACCTGCCAAGGCGTTTGCCACACCCATTTCATTGCCAATGCGACTGTAAATATCGCGCGCTTTCATGAAAGCCTTCTCCGCCTCGATATAGTTTGACTGAGCACGACGAACGTTTCCCAGGCCGTCCAATGCGTTTGCAGTGCCGGTGTCATTGCCGATACGTGACTGAATTTCGTAGGCTTCCAGGAAAGCCGTCTCCGCCTTGCCATACTGCGACTGAGCACGGTAGATGTTTCCAAGACCGCTCAATGCGTTTGCCTCGCCCAGTTCATCGCCCACGCGGGACTGAATCTCGCGTGCGTCCGTGAAAGCCTTCTGCGCCGCGCTGTACTTTGACTGAGCGCTGTAGACCGTTCCCAGGCCCTCCAACGTGTTTGCTCTGCCTATCTCATCGCCAATGCGACATTGAATTTCTTGAGCTTCTACGAAAGCCTCCTCCGCCTCGCAATACTGGGACTGAGTACGGTAGATGTTCCCCAGACCTTGCAAGGCGTTCGCCTCCCCCAATTCATTACCGATACGAGAGTGAATCCTGCGAGCTTCTATGAAAGCTTTCTCTGCCGCTTGATTCTTTGACTGAGCATCATAGATCTGGCCCAAAGCGTCCAATGAATTTGCCTTGGTGCGGTCATCTTGCGTTTTAGTCGCGAGGTTGATGGCCGCCTGGTATTGGGACTCTGCCATCCTTGTGTTCATCTGATGGTGGTACATCCTGCCTAGTTGCAGTAAAAGTGCTGCAGATCGTACTTTAGAGCCGCCAGAGGTGTTTTTCAGAGGTGCTGTCGATGGCTAGAAGATACACTTCAGTTTGCACAGTCTGGAGGGTCCGGTGATATACTCACCACGCCCTTGACCTTTCGCCGAAACGTGGATGCATCGATTCTTCTGACCGGGTTCAATAGCCAACAATCCGACATTAGGCTACAAAGCTGGAGAAGATGAGACAATTGGTCGTTCTTCCGAATTGTCGGCAATTCCCCTTTCACTACACGGAATATAATGGGCCCTTCCCAATCGAATTCTTCGAACGGTAACTTTCCGGTCATTATCTGGCGCATAGGAGTACGCGTAAGGTCAACAATGCCCATGCTTACGATCATCTTCACCATGCTCACTCACTTCCCAGCAAATCCACCCTATTGCCCACATATCGCTCGGTAAATCCTGTACTGCGTTCCCCAGGACCTCGGGGGCTGTCCATCTCACAGAAAATCCAGGTCCCGTCAATGTGAGCTCCACGTTGGAGCTGTTGAATTTGGCTTCCGGAGACCTCAGTTCTTGGCTGGTCTTTTGGTTGAGCACTTCAGGGGGCTGCTCCGACGCAGTCTCTTTTCCCCCGTCGGCGTTTCTTTTGATACGAGCAGACCCAAAGTCTGTGATCACCGCATGATACGAACAGTTGACCAGGATGTTCAGCTTAATAGTGAGTCGATTAGAGCGGGGTATCTCGAATGACAACTCGTCAAGCTCACCGACTTAAGATCGCCATGGCAGATCGGAGGTTGTCTGTTGTGTAGGTACTGCACTCCATTTATGACGTCTTGAATCTAAGTCGGCAGTTAATTCATGTTTTAAGTAAAGCAGTCCCAAACGCGCTCACTAAGGATACACGCTCGGGAATGTCCCACTCGCCCGACTGCAAAAACTCCCGAACATTTCCGTTCTCTTCCCAAGGTATAATGATCCAAGCGTCCCTTTCCCCCATGTCTTCCACGAACCCTAAGAGCTTAACCACGTTAGGGTGAGACAATGTGGCCATCAGACTGAGCTCGTTGGCGAATGACTGATGCAGGCGATCAGAAAATAGGAATGGTGGGAGACAGAAGGTGGCCATCTGTACCTTGGAAAACTTTTCCGACTCTTCAAGATCCTCGAAATTCCAACTCAGTTTTTTTATTGCGAACTTGAGCTCAAGGAGCCTTGCTGGCAGTTGATCTGGGGCCCATGTTGCGACTTCTTCGGGAGGAATAATAGTCCCAACAACAATAACGCCTTGCCCACCCTCTACACCTTTCTCGGTATCTACCGTCTTGACTCTGCGTGGGTCGACTCGGTAGCTGGACATTCCGTTGATAATCTCTTGCTTCAATGTCCCCCCTTCAGCGACCACTACTGCGACCTGATATGTGCACTTACAGCTTTGCTAGCGTTTTGGCGGTGCGGCTCCGCCCGCTGTTCTGTCGTATAGTCCCCCATGCCAAGCCAAGTCGAGTTCGGCCTACGATGGCCAAGGGAAAACGTTCAGTAGTGATTCGGCGCTACGGGGGTTTGATGCTCGAGAAGGAGAGGCAGGGAATCTTGGGGCTTAGGTGGCGCGGGGGTGAACCTATTGCTCTAGCTTTATAGCCACGGAGGCGAGGCACAGAACCTTCTATGATCGCATGCGTGCTGCGCTAAAAAAAAAAAAAAGATCGTCCCCCTAACTTCGCCACGTGTTAATTCTCAACCCCTTGCATAGCCAACCAAGGTCCTAAGCCAGGACGTCGCATTGCCACTGTCATTCGGGCAAGTCCCGCTTAAAGTGGTGTGGGAGCGGTTCCCACCATCGTCAGTCCTGTCGGCAATGTACAACGGATATAACGGAACGGCAATACGGAGGTAGGCCACTGAACTTACCGCTAGCTCTTGAACTGACTCTTGGCTTTGCCTCTCTTTCCGAATTAGGCGTACTATTGCCACTAGCGCTTAAGCCTCATGACGGAATAGCACCACGGGAGTTCTTCAACGACAAGGTAGTCGCAATCCATCACGCAGACCTGGTAACTCAGAGCATTTTACCCAAACTCCCTGATCTCCTATATTTCTCGTATCTCCAAGCTAATTCACGTTCAAACCCTGTCTCAGTGCTTTGTAGAACTCGTTCCCTCCGATTTCGGGCTACGCACGACGACGTAGTCGCAGGATCATACTCTGTATCGGGATGCCGACAATTTCAAACTTTATTGATGAATGTTCTGGATAGAGGAGGAACTGTCGTCCAGTAGCGCCGTATCCCCGAGGCAAGCCTGGATAAATCCGGCTCAAACACCTTCGTCAAGCTGCCTTGGCATAGCAATGCGTAGCGCCTATAACACAACTCTGTGAGGTGGAATGTAGCAATCGAACACGAGCCAGTCCGCGTTCGGAGGAAGAAGCGCTATCGACGAGAGGGCAGCCCTGGCACGTCGGTCGTTCTTAGAGCCACGCTGTAACTTTGTCCGCAGTGGGCACTCGTTTACCCCTCGGGTTCTCATTGATACCATTCCGAACACGACATCTACGCGGCCACACATCAAAAACCGATCCCAGCCCCGTTCGCTCCCTGATATCCGGTTCGCAAGATGAACCTTACTTTCCGAGACTCTCTATATTGTGCTATGCAGTCGGAATTAGTTGGTTGGACTTCGAGCTCAACCGGGATGAAAGTAGTTGGAGGCTAGACGACATCATTTTGGGCTTTTCAGCGATCGTCCCGATTCTCGCTCGAAATAACTACGGAACTGACCGCCAGGCCCGCGAACACAGCATTGCGTACTCCAATTTCCTCCCTGATGCCGACCTAAACTTCTCTGTAGTTGGACGACCTCATCTCACCCGCCGAGGAGCATTTATGGCCAACCGCCGCGGGAGAAGATTGGAAGAGACACCAAAGCGTTGAAGCATCCGATCGAATATGCTCAAGACGCCCAAAAGGTCCTCCGCGCCACTTCTCAACTTCTTGTCAATAGGTAATTCGCGCAAGGATGACCCTCACTATTCTGCTCCCTTCTGCTCACCTGGATCAAGGTTTTCATACAGATGCTTTGTCTACTACAGCCTCATTGCCTGCAGTTGCGATGAGACTCTCTTCAGGAACAGGAGTTTGACTGCGCACTTAGAAGGGCCCAAGTCTTAGTTGATTTCCTCCGGAGGGCCATCTGGAAGGGTTGCTAGGAAGGGCCTGCACGCAACTAGCGAAGAGGATACTCTTTCTTCTATTTAATTAGTACGAGTAGATACGGTGGCGAGAGACGATCGAGGTCCAGGAGTTGATGGAGCCCAGGCGTTACGTTGAACTCGACCCGATGGTGCAGCCGATATTCTACGGACAAGCTGTCTTCGATGAATATGGAGGGCCAGGGAGCAGGGTGCATGGCAATGCGCATGCTTACCAGGAGCAGAGCAACCCGAATGGCAGGGTTTGCGCCGCACAGCCAGGGGGAGGCTGTGCGCATTTTCCCAGATCCCCGCCGCACCAACCGTTGAATAACCCACTCCTCAAGAAACATCCCCCTACTATCTTTTATTTTTTTTCAGAGGCGTCTTACAATGAGCGAAAAAATTAACGAACAGGAAGAAGCAAGTCAACCGGCAAGCACCCAAGAGGTTGCCATCGATGAACTCGCTGCGGCGATGAACCGCCAGAGAATCAATCCAGTGAGCGAATGTGCTCTATATACAATTTTATCGAGGCCTAGGAAAACCAATCATCACTCTTTTATTTCAGAGAAAAGTTCTTGAATCGTTGGGACATCTCCGAATTGAGAATGTCCGAATCAAACCGCTGGAGAGCGAAGCCCCCATAAGAGGCGGGAAAGCGGACGTAGAGGCCGCGATACTCACCCCAGCGGAACTATCGAAGTCCCCCGAGCTCGACGATCCTCAGTGCGTTGCGGTCAAGAAACTGCGGTCTGATATGGAAACCGATGATGATCAAGCTCTTGCAGTGAGTGATTTTTGTTTGTTTCGTTGATAAGGGTCTGCCAGACTTACGATTTGTTCCAAGCCATTCGCTTACGAAATCAATCTCCTGAGCTCGCTCTCTCACGAAAACGTGGTAAACATCATCGGTTTTGTCGAAGACGTCGGGAAAGGCGTCGCCTGGATGGTCTTTTCTTGGGAGAAGAATGGCAATTTACGGGAGTTCGTCCGGGCTGCAAACTTGGAGCTCCCAGAACGCGTGTCTTTGGTAAGCTCATCCCTTGCATTATAAACAGCGTTGACTTCACTCACAGAGCCTCAGATAAACGACGTTGCCAAAGGATTGAGTTACCTTCATGGAAGGAACCCATCAATCTGTCATGGGGATCTCAAATCAGTACGTTGAGTGGACAAACTATCGTCGCTTGAGTGGAGGCTGACCTGCATCCAGCTCAATGTTCTTGTGAACTCCGAGAGCAGAGCGGTGATCACAGATTTTGGCTCCGCTCGTGCTGTAGATCCAGCGACGGCAGCAGCATTTACAGGTGTCCGCTCAATAAGGGCGAAGCGAGTACCAGGGCCTGACTCACTGAAGGCTGAACTCGCTGCATCTGGCGGGTTCATCACAATGACAGGCCCAGCTTGGACTGTTCGATGGGCAGCTCCCGAACTATTAGATGGAGAGTTATCTGGTTTAGCGAGTGATATCTGGGCGTTCGGCTGGATTTGTTGGGAGGTACGTCGGCGTGTGGTGGCCAGCACCCTGTAATTCAGGCCGTTGACCAATTGATTTAGGCCGTCACTGGCAACTTTCCATTCGATAAGGAGAACGATATCACCGCTGTTCTTCGCATCACGAGAGGCGATCTTCCCATCGTTGAAAATAATAATCAACTCAAGCAAATCAGAGCCCTTTGTAGTCTGATGGGGGAGTGCTGGGGATTGGATTCGAAGGAGCGTCCAACTGCGGTAAGATGTCATCAATTGGTCTCATGGATGGTAGGGCGCTTTTTTCATCCGACACGACTGGTACTTACCGTGATCTCTATAGGATCAGACCATACCCTCGTGCAGAGATGGGAGCAGCATGTCCGTCAGTCGCTCCAGCGGGCTTTTGTATGCTCTTGGCCGGATTCAATTGCGAAACAACATGATGGATGAAGCTCAGAAGTATTTTGAGCGATCGTGCGAGGTTGCCAGATCCATAGGGGATGAACAGGGAGAGGCCAGGGCCTTGGAAGCTCTGGGGCAAGCCTTCTACCTGCAAAGCGAGTACCCCAAAGCCGAGGACTTGTATACCCAGGCCCACAAGATCTATTCCAATATTGGGGACCAACTTGGCTTTGCACAATCGCTTGATAATTTAGGAGACGTGCACCGCATGCGGTTCGATTACTCCAAAGCCAAGGAGTCATATACCCAAGCCCGAGCCATTTACTCAAAAATCGGCTCTCACCTCGGCTTTGCACAATCAACAAAGAGCCTGGGGGACGTGTACCGCGTCCGAAACGAGTATTCAGAGGCAGAGGAGTTGTATACCCAGGCCCGTGCTATCTACTCCCAAATCGGATATCAGCTCGGCCTTGCACAATCGGTCAACAGTTTGGGAGACCTGTACCGCATGCGATGCGAATATTCTGAAGCCGAGGAATCGTACATCCAAGCCCGCAATATCTACTCTCAAATTGGCCATGAGCTTGGGCTTGCTCAATCGGTGGATAGCTTGGGAGACGTGTACTACATGCAGGACGAGTATTCTAAAGCCGAGGAGTCGTACATTCAAGCCCGCGACATCTATTCTAAAGTCGGGTCTCAGCTCGGCTTTGCACAATCAGTGAACAGCGTGGGGGACGTTTACCGTATGCGAAACGAGTATTCAAAGGCGGAGGAATCGTACATTCAAGCCCGAAACATCTACTCTCAAATTGGAGATCAACTCGGCTTTGCCCAGTCGGTTCGCCGCTTGGGGTATGTGTACCGTATGCGGAACGATTATTCTCAAGCCCAGGAGTCATATATCCAAGCCTGTGATATCTACTCTCGAATCGGGTCTCAGCTCGGTTTCGCGCAATCAATCAAAGGTTTGGGAGACGTGCTCTGCGATAAAAAGGAGCATTCAAAAGCCCAGGAGCTGTACTACAAGGCGCGCGACATCTTCTCCCAAATCGATTACCAGCTCGGCTTTGCACAATCAGTCAAGAGTTTGGGAGACATGTATCGAAATCAAAACGAGTATTCAAAGGCCGAAGAACTGTACATCCAAGCTCAAGACATTTACTCTCAAATTGGGGACCACCTTGGCTTGGCACAATCATTCGAGGGGCTGGCCCGTGTCCACTCAGATCGGGGAGAATATGTCAAGGCTGAAGAGTCGTATTTGGAAGCTCGACGAATATATGACCGGATTGGGGAACTGCGCCCCTCGGCAAACGTTGCATGGTATCTAGGCTGGCTACGTCGTGATCAGGCCCAGTATGGGGAGGCAGAGCGTCTGGTCCGTGAACAGACCTAGGCAGCCCTCACCCCCAGGGACGGTCGAATATGCGAGGAAGGCTCCCCCGGGCTGGGTCGAGAAGTTAAGGAGGGAGATTTTGGGGGCGAGGTATCCCCGGGGTGCCAGAGGGATAGCGCTCATGGGCGCTACGAGAGCTACCAACAACGTAATGAAGAGGCAGGCGTTGAGTGCTTGCCTGGTAGATTAGGTAGGGTTGAAATCGAGGGTATTAGGCACATATTAAGCGACCGCATAGTTCCAGTACATTTGTTGGTAGCGTGCAGAGTGGGCAGACATCCCTTGCTGTACAGTATGGGCCAACCCCTCAAGCGGGTAAAATCTGAGGAGAGTGAACTGGGCGGGAGGCCCTCCGGGGGAGAATGCACCAAAAGAGGTCACCCCGGGGAGATCACATCCCGAGGTTGAGACTCCCCCGGGGCAGATGTTCCACCTGCCCCCCTGGGGAAGATCTTTCAAAGGGTTTTAGTACATATAATGTGTTTAATGTACATTGGACTGAGCAACTTTAATTGTATTGTAATCTAATGGTTATCTGATACGTTTGGCTCGGACTACGGACCATAAGAATTGCAAACGAGTGACAGGGATCGACACACC
>KN823327.1:0-36103 GCA_000827465.1 Tulasnella calospora MUT 4182
TGGAGCGGACTATTCATCGATTCTATCAAGCTCTTAGCCATTCTCACTCCTTATAAGTGTTATATCACGATCTACCAAGGGATAATTGAGGAATTACTCACGTTTCCCGACTTGCTTTTAGGGTCCCTTGGCCTCATTTCCATCAACCCGCCTTTGAGGTACCAAAGCCTTGACGAGAGATCTCGGAAACATTCCTCCGTCAAGACGGTTAGTCTCTCTAATTCATGTGCCAGTTCTACTGCGAGCAACACCATGAAAGGAGCGCCAAACGAAACGGAGGGAGGAACAAAGAGCAAGAAATGATACGAGAAGGGGGAAGAGAAGCGACCAAAGAAAGAGGGAAGCGGAGGAAATGAGGCGACCGGAAACGGGACAGGAAGCGGAGATTAACAACGAGACTGAGGGCGAGAAAGCCGATAGGCGCTTAAAGACATCATAATTCCTGCTGGTAACACCTATCACCCTACCATGAAGGGTTCTGGGAATATACCTGGAGGTACATGGAATAGGGGGGTTCAAGATGAGAAAAACGATGCAAAAACGCCGCAAAAACGATCACAAAAACGCTCGCGGAAACCTCTGTTTTCGTGTCGTTTTTGCGTCGTTTTTGGACTCACGCGTGAAACCCCCCCCTCCCCTTTACAAAAACGCTCCCCAAAACTCGGCTGTCCCTCCTTATGTAACGCTCCGAGACCCTGTTCGCTCTCTGTAGGCCAAATCAAAATACTCACCTGAGCCCTGCCCTTCGTCCCGTTAAGGAGGGTTGTGAGCCTGCTCTGGCCATGCCAAAAGGGGGAAGGGTTGGAGCCGGATGGAGAAACGTTACGAAAAAAAAGGGACACGAGAGCGACCTGCAGGCTCAAATCGAATAGTAGAAAATCAGGGATCGGATTGGTCATGGGGGCGTAAGTCCGAGTTTCGTCCGGTTTTCGCGGTGTTTTTGTGTTTGCAAAAACTCGTTTTGGCGTTTGGCTCCCGACGCGCGTTTTTGCAAAAACGCCGTTTTCGCGGCGTTTTTGCCACCGTTTTTGCCACCGTTTTCGCATCGTTTTCGCATCGTTTTTCTCATCTTGAACCCCCCTAATGTAGCGATGTAGTGGAGAGCTGCTTTATCAATGAGGTAACACTTCATGACTCTTGGAGCCAAATACGATACAATGTGTGGTTGATGTTCCTAAGAAACAACAGGTAATACATCAAAAGCGCCCACGCTATTCCTAGTACCAACGATCCAAAAAATTACTCTCGGCAGATGCATAGAATGGTGCTACTTTGGGAATGTGGTCTTCCTCCCAACCGAAACAGTCGAGACCGTACAGAGTATTGCTTTGGCCGAGATCGTCCCGGGTACAAACATCGATCTCTGGTTGCCAAACGAGGAGCTCGTCGGCTTCGGTGGAGTTGGTTTGAACGCCTTCCGGATCCAGGAGTGTGTTTGGTTGGCAGTGATAATTATCGGTGTGAGAAACAATCTCCTGCGTTTGAGCCAAGGACTTCTCCACCGCGGCGTCTTGCGACTGGGCACGGCAGATGCCTTCCAGTCTAACTAGGGCGTTCGCGTGACCCTGTTCATCACCAATACGAGCACATATCTCCTGCGCCCTTAGGAAGTACTCCTTGGCATCAGCGTACTTGTATTGGAGCTGATAAAGGTGACCTAGTGCCAGTTGCATACTTGCTTTGCCTTGGTTGTCGCCAACTTGAGCGGAGAGCTCGTGCCCTCTGATGTAACACTCTTCGGATTCGGCATGTTTTGATTGGATTAGATATACTCGTCCCAATCCCAGTAGTGCGTTGACTTGGCCACGGTCATTGCCTGTGCGGGCATAGATCTCTTGTGCCCGTGTGTACGACTCCTGAGCCTTGGGGTATTTGCCCTGATGGAGGTAGACGTTCCCAAGTCTAAGTAGCGGGTCAACCCGACCATGTTCGTCACCAATGAGAGCGTAAATCTCTTGCGCTCTCGAGTAGGACCTCTCGGCTTCAATGTATTTGGATTGAGCGTAGAACACACCCCCTAGCCGATCCAAGATGCTCGCCTCATCCAGATCATTACCAATACGCATATAGATCTCTTGCGCAAGGGTGTAAGAGTCGTGGGCTTCGCTGTATTTGGATTGAACTCGGTAGGCGTCCCCCAGCCATTTCAATATGTTCGCGCGGCCCTGGTCATTGCCGGTGCTAGTGTAGATTGCCTGCGCTCGGAATAGTGATGTCTCGCTCTCTGCGTGTTTCGTTTGAAAATGGTAGAGGCGTCCCAGCCACTGTAACACGTTTGCCTGGCCTAGGTCATTCTCGACGCCAGTATAGATCTCTTCGGCCCGAATAAATGCCTCTTCCGCCTCTGCATATTTGGTTTGGAGACAGTAGACACTTCCAAGTCGTAGTAAGGCGTTTGCTTGGCCCTGGTCATCATGTACATGGGCGTAGACCTTTTGTGCTCCGGTGTAGGATTTCTCGGCCTCGGTATACTTGAATTGTAGTCGGTAGACGTGTCCCAACCCCATTAGAGTGGTGGCTTGGCCTTGATCATTGCCGCTCTGAGCATAGATCTCCAGCGCCTGAGTATACGACTGTTGGGCTTCCACGTATTCGGATTGAACATGGAGAATGTTTCCTAGCCGACCCAACATCCTTGCTTTGTCAAGACCATTGCCGATCCGAGCGTAAATGTCCTTCGCTCGGGTGTAATATTGCTCGGCCCTTGCATATCTGGATTGAGCAAGGAGCGTGTTTCCCAACCACTCACACACGTTGGCTTGGTCCAAGTCATTGTCGATGCTAGTATAGGTCACCAGCGCTAGTCCGTATGAGGTCTCAGCTTCGACGTAGTTAGATTGGGCATAGTGCAGATGACCCATCCGAACCGAGAAGTGCACTCCATCCAGACCTGTCTTTCGCGCTTGTGTCAATGATTCTATGGCCTGGGTGAATTTCTGTTGAAGGCTGTAGATATATCCTAGCCTACCCAAAGACTTCGCTCGAAGGCTTTGATTACCATTGCGCGCACAGATCTCATCCAGGTGGATGAAAAACTCCTCTGCCTTGCTGTACTTGGATTGAACTTGATAGAGGTACCCCAGCTGATCCAGCGTGGCTGCTAGACCTAAGTCGTCGTCGAGGCGAGCATAGATTTCTTGGGCTGGGATCAAACAGCCCTCAGCCTCGGCAAATCGGGATTGAGCACAGTGGACACATCCTAGTCCAAGTAGAGTTCTCGCGTAATTCTCATCATCGCCCAACCAGGCATATATCTCTTGCGCTTGAGTATATGACTGATGAGCCTCGGTATATTTGGACTGATATCGGTAGACATTTCCAAGCCCCAACATCGTGTTCGCCTTATCGCGGTCATCTCCAGCGCCGTCATAGATCTCCTTTGCTTGAAATATGGACCGCTGGGCCTCGTCGAACTTGGATAGCTTACTTTGGACGTTTCCAAGGCTCAAGAGTACGGTCGCTCGACGTTTGTGATCCCCGACACTGGCATATATCCGCTGCGCCTCGACGTAGTACAACTCGGCGCTGGTGTAACTGAATAGGGAGTATTGCACGTTTCCCAAGCACTCGTACATATTAGCTTGGCCCAAGTCATTGCCAATGTTATGATAGATGGTGATCGCTCGAGCGTATGAGCTCTCGGCACTGGAGTAGTCAAATCGAGCGTAGTACGCATGGCCCAGCCGACCCCAGACGCGCGCTTCATTCAGGCCATTCTCGATGCGGGCATAGGTTTCTTGCGCTTTTTTGAAGGACTCTATGGCCTGGTTATATTTGTGTTGAAGGTAGTAAACATTTCCCAGCCCTTTCAACGCCTCCGCTCGGTCCAGGCCCTCACCGTCGTCAATGGGAGCAGATATTTCTAGCGCTTGGCTGAAGGACCTCTCAGCCTCGACCCATGCACATTGAAGTCGGTAGACGCGTCCCAGTCCCAGAAGGGCACTCATTTGACCCTGGACATTGCCAACGGGAGCGTACAGCTGTTGAGCACGGAGGTAAGACTCCTTGGCCTCAGGATATTTGGATCCGAGACGATAAACGTGACCCAGGCCCTCAAAAGCGTTTGCTCGACCTAAACTGCCACCAATCCGAGTGTAGCGCTCCTCGGCTCCAATAAATGACTCCTCCGCTTGAGCGTAGCGTGCTTGGGCGCGGTAGGTGTCTCCCAGCCCGAGTAGCGTATTTGCGCAACCCTGTTCATCACCGATACGCGTATAAATCTCCTGGGCTTTGATGAAGGACCTCTTGGCCTTGGTGTACTTGTATTGAATCCGATATACGTGTCCCAAGTCAGTTAGCGTGTTCGCCTGACCTTGGTCGTCGCCAACTCCAGCGTAAATATCCTGCGCCCGTATTAAGGACTCTATGGCCGGCAGGAACTCGAATTGTAGACGGGAGATGTTTCCCAGTCCACTCAATGCGTTCGCTTGACCCTGCTCATTGCCAATGTGCGCGTATATCTCTCCCGCACGAATGAAAACTTCCTTGGCCTCGTTATATTTGGACTGAAGCCCGTAGATACGACCCAGCCCATCTAATGTGTGTGCTTGACCTTGGTCGTCGCCAGCACGAGCATAGACCGCCTGCGCTCGAGTAAACGATTCCTCGGCTTTGTCATATTCAAATAGCTGATGATAAACGTATCCTTGCCTCAGCAGCGCAGCTGCTTGCCCCGGGTCATCATCAATGCGCGCATGGATTTCCTGTGCTCGAGTGAAGGATTCCTTGGCCTCGGTACATTTTGATTGAAGGCGGTAGACATCTCCCACTCCCAATAGTGCGTTCGCCTGACCTTTCTCGCTACCAACGTGAGAATAGATCTCTCCCGCATGTATGAAAGACTCCTTGGCCTCCTCCCATTTACATTGACCAGAGTAGACCTTTCCGAGGTATTCCAACGCATCGGCGCGGGCGGTCTGGTCACCCGTAGAGGTTGCGAGAGATAGCGCTTGCTGACAGAACACGATGGCGTTTGTATGGCTGCGTTGCTTATGGTGCATTTTTCCCACTTGTAGCAAAGACGTTGCGCTTGGGACACTGGAATCGGAATGTTTCGGCATTGACGGCTGAGATGCGGCGTGACTCTTTAGTAAGTTCCAGGTTGAGAATCGGTACGATACTCACCATTGATCTCATTCGATCACGGAGACTAGTAGTTTTTGGCCGAGCTCCAGGATCAAATGCCCAACAGTCTTTCATTAGACTCGAAAGCGCCACGATTTGTGATAGCTCCTCGCCCCCATAGGTCGAGAGAACTGCCCCTTGGGCGGCAATCGACGCAGTGTTATCTGTCAATCTTAGTTTGGAAAATGGTGCTTTATCCGTCATGACCTAGTGAGTTATCCGGGGCCGTGAGTTTGTGGCCCGAAGACAATCATCTCTCACCATTCAACCTACCTCCCATGAGACCCATCCGGCCGCCCAGATATCACCTGGTCCAGTAGCATGACTCTCATTCACTGATTCGGGAGGCTCCCAGCGGAAGGCCCAATCGGGCCCCGTCGCCGTTAGTTTATTGCCCATTATCGTGACGTGAATCTGAGACAAAGCGCCTTCTGCGTCAAAGTCTTCCTTCGTCTCTTGAGCGCACTTTTTGTCTGCAGTTTTATCTCCAGGAGCCTCGATAACACTGGCTGACCCAAAATTGGTAATGACTGCGCGATAGTAGAGGCTGACAAAGATGTTCGACTATGTAAGGGTCGTTGACATCAGACGTAAGGAACGAAAGAACACGCGTCCTGCAACAAACTTACCGACTTGAGGTTCCCGTGGTAGATCGGTGGCTGGTGGGAATGGAGGTACGCGAGACCTTCGAGAGTATCCTGGATCTAGAACGGGGCATGTCGTTAGCCTTTGCTGGTCTTTTAGGGTCAAGGAATTTGTCCCTTACAAGGGAAAAACGTTCCGGAATTTCCCAATCTCCAGTTGCAAGGAACTCGCTGAGATTTCCGTTGGGCTCCCAAGACACAACTATCCAGGCTTTTCCGTTTTCAAGGTCTTCCACAAACCCGATCAACTGGACGATGTTCTCGTGCGATAATCCACCCATAATCTTCACTTCATGGGCAAGTTCCTAGACGATGTGCGTAAGCGTTGGGTAGTGAACAGCTGGCATCATCATCCTCACGTCGGAGACTTTCTTTTTTTCAATGTGCCGGTCATACGGAAGCTTCCTCACCGCCACAAGTTGTTCGTCATTCCCACCTTGACATTTAAATGTTGCCCGGACCACTTTAGCTTTGTCGCCGCTTTCAGGAAACGTCGATGAAACGATATTCAATGCATTGGCAGGTATCCGAAAACTTAACAAACCGTTCAGTCCCTCCCCCTAGGTCCCGTCAATTGTCCGAACCGCTTAAGCAGAAGGGACATACTCTCACCCCAGAAGGCTCTCCCAGTGCCGCGCCTGCATTTGTCGGACTTGCACTGCCTAAATTCACGTTCCGGCTCTTGATCTCGGTAGCACTTGCATCGCTCGCTGGCGTGTGGGGCCTAGAGATTGGGATCCGGCGACGGAGGTCGTGCAAAGGTTCGAGGAGTCTTGATGCAAACCCTCGCATTTGACAAAAGTAATACGTGGAGTTCACAGAGGGCGAAATTGATTATGAGGCTACTAGAGCTGACCAGGGAGTACTAGATTTAATGGTAGTATGGGGTGGGGAGAGTGTAGTTGGGAGTAAGCGACAAGGCCTCGGTTCCCAGTGCTAGAAGCATCGCAAGGTTGTCCTCGAGGCACCTTGTCGAGGGTGCGAGTCACGAGGGTCCGCGGCAATATCCACAAAGGGAACTTCTCGAACTGATTTGAATATGAATGCTACGATTTGGGAGAATACCACCGTTACGATCAAAATGCGGGGGTGTGACATTGTTGTGACCGTCGATGGCATGTGGTTACCTGGCAGCAAATAGGACCACAAACTTTCCAGACACTTGGTCATCTGCTACCTACCCAACACCGCTTCAGGCAATATTAATTCCGGTTACTTCTTTGCATACCAACCCACTTTCGGTCTACCTCGCATCTCGGGATAAAGGGATCGGACCATGTGCTCCAGAGCTAGTTCAGCCAATCGATAACTCTTGACCGGAAATGTTCAACATCATAGGACCCTAGGAGGTAGCAAAAATCTCGCGACTACCGAACCAAACCTCCCTTGGCGTCCAAGCTAACTACCAATCTCCAGTTTTCGTAATTACCCGGTCACTTATATTACCTAACCCACCCTACGCTCACAGCACCCCCCCACCCCACTCAATGAAATATGAACAAACCCTTGACCCTTTTCGCAACACCGGTGCCCCAGGCTAGTTCGCGGAAAGGGCGTGGAGGGATCTCAATTACCTCGTGCCTTCCTCGTTGCCGAATCGTCGATCATATTCAAGCGAGCATCGAAACGGGCGTTGTGATCGGCGAAGAAGGGCGTACTATGTGATTGGATTTGACTCGCTGTGGCTTCAGGCCAATGCAACAAGAGGGCCCGCTTAACGGGCTTAGGCAATGTCGCTTGAGGATTATGATCAAGGTTGGTGCACACTATGGGTGGAGATGTGGAGAAAACGCATGAATTGAGAGCAGTAGGGCAAAGAAGGGTAATGCTATTTGGAAACCTCCCTCAGAGAAATCTCCCAAGAAACCCCTTCCGATCGGAAGGTCTCGCTTTGTCAGCGGTGTCCGATTGGGTGGGGTTCTTCTGCTGGGGTCTCTGAGAGGGTGGGCTTGTCGCCACTGTGGGCGACTCCGACCTCGCCGTTGATGTCAGGGTCCATCGGGAACGCGACTGACGCCATTGATGACGGGTGGCGGTGAAGACTGAAACCAGATAGCTTAGCTATGCCTTCTCAGAAATTATAGATATCATACACAGGGTTCCGGTCTTTCTTGCCGGCGCGGCCGATTGACGCCAGGGCCATTTTTGTGCTATGTCCAAAAGGAAACATAATATAAAACAAATAATATAATAGCTAGACATTTGGCTATTTACCTAAAATATAAAAGGTACGAAGGTTACAAATAAATCCCTAACTATTTATCCTTTGCTGCCGCCGTCGTCAATGACGGCGGGCAACGCGTCAGTCGCGTTCCCGACGGACCCTGACATCAACGGCGAGCTCGGAGTCGCCGACGGTGGCGACGAGCCCACTCCTCTCAGAGACCCCAACAGAAGAGCCCCACGCGATCGGACACCGCTGACAAAGCGAGACTTTCCTATCGGAAGGGGTTTCTTGGTGGATTTCTCCGAGGGGGGTTTCCAAATAGCATTACCCGGCAAAGAAACCAGGGAACTGGTGTGTCGACATTCGTTTGATCAGCGGATTGCGCTAAGATCGAACGTACCTCTATATCCTTCACCTTACACATATCGTGAAGCCCAGGCGCAAACTGGATCGCGTCTTGACCCCCTTCAGGCGGTTGATATCGTCTCGCACTAAACCTGACGTGCGGGGAATTTTCAGCACATCACACTAACCCCGTTCATATATTTCTCTTTCGGTAATCCTCCTATTTATCCCCGCTCGCGTCCCTCAGGAGGCACTCGCGAGGCTGGACGGGTGATCATGATTCTTGTATTGAATGCCGGTGCTGATCAACCGGAGCTCTAACCAAAAGAGCCACCGGCAAGGTCAGCTGAGTCGCAATAGCTATCTCCCACCGTTTGCTCCCTCTCCAAGTCACCCTCAACCTCAACGCCCCATTGCCTTGGTCATCCGTCTTATCAATCCTAGCTACATCGAGTCTCGGAGCCCTCAATTGCGTTTGACTTCCCACTCGAACTCCCTTGGAAAAACCCCTACGATCTAGAGAATGCTTTCCCGCCACCAAACACAGCTTCTCGACGACAGCGATGAGGACAACCTTCCACTCCCCCGGTTGGCCGGCCTGCACCTCGAAACAGGATATCTTTCCGAGATAGACGCCCCATATGTGCGGTATAGCCCGGCCCCGTCCTCAAAGTCGGGATCAGAAATCTCTCGGAACGGCTCTGTGTCCTCCGATCATCATTCCGTCATCGAAAGCCTAGAGGAGGATCAAATCCTTACTACCTATCTGCCGGATTTTCGTGCCTTATGCAATATATGCCTTGTGGAATTCGAAAGATCTCAGGCGGAACAAGTAGACCAGCTCGAACCACTCAGAATACTTCATGGCAGCCATGTGTTTCATGTATGGACACCTCTCCTAACCAAGTGATAACTGCTAAGATAAATATATTGTTAGGCGAACTGCATCACCCAAGCCACAGCTCAGTCGGGGCGCAAGTACAGCTTCGAATGTCCGGCATGCCGGCGATCCATTCCCCTTCGACGAGGTCCCCATGACCAGTCTAACGGTCTCGGACACCCCTCATTAAATCTATTTCTCGAGCCCTCTCCTCGACTATTGCCGAGCAGATTATCCATGCGGAGGAGCCAGATGCGAAGTGTGGACTACGGAGGTTCCTCAAAGGCCTTCCCAGCTGGAGCGGTTACGCCCCGGAAGTCCCCAGGAACAAGCAAGCATACCCCACCTGCACGGAATGAAAGAGAAGAGCCAATTTCGGAGCCCTTTAAGAATGAAGCCTCATTAGAGGCCTTCCCAGATTCAGGAGGAGCATTTCATAGTGCACCCGTATCCGGCCAGATTTTTTCGTCGAGCTCTTCCAAAGTAGCGCATATCAATGCTGATGAGCCTCACCTCTGTCTATTATGGAATCCCTTCAAGCCTAGCATCTCCGCTCCACGGCGACCCCGCATATCTGAACAATCCACACCATACGTTCAGTTTGATACACTTGACAGGATTGCCGCGGATCTCTCTCCAAGCATACATGAGTCCGCTGCAGCCTTAGAGTGTGAAATATGCAACCGGCTTCTGGTTCCTGAAAACCCGCGAGAACGAGGAGAAATGACCGATCGTCCAACAGATAATCCCATCGCAGGCTGCCGTCGAGCCCCTTGTGGTCACATATTTCACGTAGGCAGCTCTACCTTGTCGCATATATTATGGCTGAACGGGGATATGCTTCGATATAGGCCGACTGTCTGGATTCTCTCATCCCTTCTTGCGAGTGCCAACTCCTCGCCGGAGATATTGAATGCCCCGCCTGCGCTCATCCTATTCAATTGCGGAGCCAGGGCGTGGATCAGGTTGTAGAAATGATGTACAATCCAGGCGCTCGAATAATGAGAGCGTTTGGTAGTGCGCTACCTGGAAGGCGGTCTGGAGGGGTCTCACTCCGCGGCCGCTTCTGGCACGATCAAGACCTTAGAGTAATGACACGTCCCGCAAACACTCCTTCTACATGGTTTCGAGAATTTATAATGGATTTTAGGTTGTGGGTGTAGCGCTTTCTGTGCTTAGTATGAGACCTGAAATCTGTTTCAGGCTCGCATCTTCTCGTCAAACTACTCTTTTGAAGCACATCGATGGAGTGAGTCGTTCTCAGCGCTTCATCTTCAGGCTCCAAAGTGCCCTGTTGGGTAGACCTTGTGAGTGTACTCCGAATAGACAACATCAAGAGAACTCATACCAGGAATATTTAGGCTTCGGAGAGCTCCTCCAAACCATGCAAGAAAAGGGGATCATCACGTTTAACGCTGAAGCAATTAGAGGACCGGAGGGTCTTTGCGGTCACTATATTATCGGTGTGCTTCATATCCAACCACTTGAGCGACACTTGACATTTTCGTTCCAGTTTCGTCCGTTCACGGCGTGGCGCTACGTGAGAATGTCCTTGGACAGGCTATATGGGGAGTCCAAAGGACAGCAGAGGAGGCAAAGGATGCTGCAGCAGTGAAAGTCTTACATCAACTTCGAAGGAACGATAGAGAATTGGATTAGCTGATCCGTGTACTACCACGAAGTTACTGCACGTCTTCCATGGTATTGTGGGGCCCCAATCTACCTAATGCCACTAGCTCAAGGCGACCGCTTAGAACAGTAAGATGACCCGCAAGTGCCGACCAAATGATGGGGTGATTGTATTGAGATTCTTTTGTACAAGTTGGGAAAGATTCCTGGTATGTTAGTCTTTGGGGAGGAGACCACGTGTCAAAAGCATTGTCTCCCTTCGGTCACATCTACTAGCTCTTGCCAGCTGTACATTGTTGTTCTGCATAATACAACCCGTGTAGAGCAGCACAGCGATTTTCTACGCTTCCGCCAAAAACAATGGTCACCTGTATTCTGGAGTGATCGAATCTACGCTCCCGGGACAACACAGTTCAATTACACCACCTACAAAATCGGCCGAAACCAGGATAATCGATAGTGCTTTCAGCGGATAGGACGGGAGAAGCTCCTGTTCGCCGTGCGGTAAGCTGATCTCTACTGCGACATTGACTTACCCTTGCGGTACGGGTACCTCGGTTGAACTCCTCCCCGTCTCCAGTTTTGTGATCGCGACATGAATATGCGTCACCGTGATAGAGGGAAAGGCCATGTCAATCTAGGACAGCCCTTAGAGGGAGAAGAGTATGGCGACAATGGCGCGAATGAGGCAGAAGAGGGGGAGGATACGACAGATGATTTATATGGGGATGGGATGATGAAGGCGTTGCAGCCGCAGGGAGAGCCCATGGGCGGCTGATGGTTTGACAGCGACGGAAAGCTGGGATAAAGAACGGCTTGGAGAGGGGGTCGAGAGCGCGTCAGGCTCCGATGATCACATTATTGCAGACTTTGATAATGACTAATTATTGTGACTTGTGGCTATGCGGAACAAACTTACGACCGTTCCCGTACCTGCTCACTTCCAGTGTCACGGCAGTGCAGACATACTAAAGTTAAGGACGAACCAATAGTCTTACTGTAATGGGTCTAACCAGTTTCTCGTGATCCTTTCCAGGAACACGTCAGGAGGACGTCCCATCTGACGGTGGCACAGACGGAGTCGGTTCCCGACAAAACCCACAAGCACCCATCTTACACAAAATGCAGAAAATATAAATAATTCAATTAAACATGTAATCTTATCCTATTGAGAAACCCCCGTGTGAGAGAAACCCCTTCCGATCGGAAGAGTGCTTACCTGATACAAAATGTTTATTCAGATGCATTCATGTCACACTCGGCGCCCAAGTGGCAGCTCGAGGGTGCGAGTTGCTCCTCGTTGTAGTTGTCATCATGTCGTCATCGTCCTTGTCCTCGCCGCTATGGCACGCCGTTTCTGTAATGACCGGCAACTACAACCGACAACCGACAACCGGCGACTGACAAGCGACAAGCGACAAGCGACAACCGCCAGCAGCAACCGCCAGTATTGATTACACTTAGTATGAGATATTTAGGCTCTTTGGGTATAAGTAATGATCTTCTGCTCAGCGCGCGCTGGCAAGTACGATCCCGCAAACGTCCCCTTTCGTGGGCAACCCCCAGGCGGTCAAGCGGTCCCAAGGCGTCAGGGCCCCCACCTCCGAGCTGTCACATCACATGGCTGGTCCCGTCATCGCTGTTCAGGGTAATGACAGTGCCCACCGATGCGTCGTCGTCGTTGGAGACGGCGGCAAAAGGACATGGTGAACGCGCGATTTGGCTATAGTCGGGTCATCGACTGATTAACTTATTTATATGCATGCATTGATTTGCAATTATAGGAGTATGTCTATGTAACAGCCCGAAGTCTGCGCGAGTCCTCCAAAGCTGAGACTGTAAAAGCGATGGCGAACCGGCCTTGCGTAATGACTTTCAGAGCAGAGGAAATTTACCACACTTATAAACCTCAAACACGTAATATACATAATATTATAATACAAGTGTATGTACTTGGGCTGGTCGTTTGCCCTTCTTCCCCCTCCCCCAGCGCCCTCCCCATGGATGAGGACGCGCCGCGGCATCCTGGGCATTGCCGTCACCCTTGGCGGCGATGGGGTCACATCGTGTGATGTGACAGCGACGTTTGCAGGATAGAATCACCCATACTTGCCAGCGCGCTTAGCAGAAAATTCCCTGAACCCGTCACGTAGGGTGAATGGGTCTTACCAGCAGAATTAAACTTGTCTTCAAGCGCCCGTCGGCTTTCTTGGTTCTTGTTTCAATTCAGTCCCTTGTTTCAATTCCGCTTCTTTTTCCGTTTCCGCTTCCGTTGTGCGCCTTTCCTTGCCTCCCACTCATCTTCACTCATTATTGCCCTCTTCACTTCTTCTTCCTATCTTTTTATCGCTCTTTGTTTCGTATTCTGGCTTACCTTTCTTGTCATTTTTTCCCCATTGTTTTGGTTTTCTATCTTCCTTGGCACCAGTGCCTTACAGACCTGTTTACATCTGGGCTGTTGGTTTCTATCCGTTCCGCCTTCGGTTTCTCCTTTTATTTTTTCTCCTCACTCATCTCTTTACTTTGTTTTCGTCTCTCCCTCTGTTATCACATTTTATTGATAGATTCCTCAGAGGGAGTATCGTCCAACTTGACAGGAACAGGGCATGAATGTTCTAAAACACAAGTTAAATTTTCACAATCAAGATTGCATTTCTGCTCACACAGCAAACAAATCCACTCATTCTTGGAACACTTCTTTGACCAACGATCGACGTTGTTAGCGATGAGGAGAGTACAGAGGCTTTCCAAAACAACAGAGTCAAGGGGCAAGTCGATGAGCTTGAATTACCGGAAGGATCGATCCTGACAGATATAGAATCTTTGGAGGCAGAAGGAGACTGGGAATTTTTAGATGATTTAGACGGTTTGGACAATTTAGGTTGGGATTTATTACAAGGTAACGGCTTTGACTTGGAGTGAGATGCAGAACCAGACATTGAGGAAACAGAACAAATTGCAGGAAGAGGGATATTGTCAGGAAATGAAGAAGCAGCAGAAGTGGACACAACGGGGGTAATGAAAGGTAGCTCAGGGAGTTCCTTACTGGATTACGCACTGAGTGTGCAGCGGCTGGCTACTGTTTCACTTGAGTGTGGTAGATGGGTAGGATTGAACTCTCAGGAGCTAGCTACTGTACAAACGAGTATATATACTAACTACGTGGGAAGATTCCCAGACGTGCACAGACCACACCGCAGTAGGAGCAGTGGTTGTGCCGCAGTCCGCAGTAGCTGCGCTCGGCTGTGCCGCAGTCCGTAGTCCGCAGCACGGCATAATCTACTCCGTGATTACTAATGACGATGACGCTTATCGCTTATCGCTTACTTCAACAGGGGGCGCCAGACAAAGAAAACACAGGAGTGCCAGAGGAAGACAAACAGCCGGTTAAGGCAGAGGGAACAGCAGAGGACTTGGAATGAGCTTGAGCTAGTACAAAGCAATCAGCGCAAAGCAAAAAGAGATAAAAGAAGAAAAACGGACCATCAGAGGTGCAAACGTTGTCGAGAGAACAGATATAAGCATCAAATTCAGCAGAGATATCAGACACAGCATCGTCGAAGTCCCGGGACAAAGAAGAGCGGGGATAGGATTTGGGAAGACCAACTCCGAGAAAGAAAGTAAAGAAGCTGGGAAGAAAGGGAAAGAAATGCGTACCAGGAAGACATTCGACGATGGTAGAAGTGGGAACGGATGAGAGACCATCAAAGGGAGCGCCAAAGGAAGGGGAATGCGATAAAACCAGATAAAAGCGTATCAGTAAAGATGGAGACCAAGAAGGAAGCAAGCAACAGCATACCAGACATAAAGCCGTTGTTGAACTCATCGACCAGAAGCTTGGGACTGGAGATTCCCTCCTTTTGTCACCAAGGATATCAACTCGGCTATTGTCTCTCGTTGGCTTGACCACTTTTCCAATCAAAACATGGCAATGGCCGTGTGCACAGTGTGCTCTGAACGTCTGTTGTCTTCTCAAACTGAACTTCCCAGGTTGTTGGATGATCAATTTGCCGTGCTTCAGAATCCTTCTCTGCCTGCTGACTTTCACCCTCAAGGTTATGATTTGATGCTTTCAAAGGCGCTATACTAAACCCTTCTGGGTTCGTTGTCGATGATGATGGTGTGTCTAAGCTTGTAGTTTGTAAATCTTGTACAGGTCACCTTTCTAAGCTTGAACTGCCTCCACTTGCACTTGCTAATGATAACTACTTGGGCCGTGACTACGTTCCTCCACATATTCGTGAACTCTTTGACTCTGCCACCCCTGTTGAGCTCTCCCTCATTGCTTGTTATCGTGTCTGTTGCACAATTCATAAATTTTCAGCCGTGCATCTTTCGGACTATCAAAGACACCATTATCACTAAGTAGTTCGACCATTTTCCAATCAATCTATGAAAATGAACGAGTCGTACAACGTTCGTGATCTCGAGCCTGACGACTCAGTGGCTCTGGAACTCAATATGAAGAAATTTACAAGCAAAGTACAAGTTCAGCAAGCATCATTTGACCCCACGACAATCTTACTTTTGTGACAGGGCAAGCCATTGTAAAGTCCTCTGTTACCGTTCGTGTAGATTGCAATATCCTGACACAGCCTCGAAAAGCGTGAATTGGCCACTCTGGACACTGGTTATGGGTGACCCGCGCCGAGGCGTGGCCATACATTATTGCTAGAGAAGTGGACAGCGAAACAAGTAGCTAAAAAGACTCTCCATGTACATAAACGAGGGCATTCTTAGCTATTCCTATGAGTATCGTAGAGCTCTTGATTAGTATCCGACGGATAACCATGGATTCTCGGATATTCTGGATCCGGATCCGGATCAACCTCCTGAAGAGCCTATATCCATCAGATTTCCATCCAATCCGACCCAATCCAATCCACCCGCAGCCCTAGGTAATAGTGGAGCGGCGGCGGTTCGCTATGGCGCGCCGTTTGTGTCACCCGATTCCGATTGCCGACCTCCGATCACTGATCACCGACCTCCGACTTCCGACCTCGACAAATCGCAACGCTATTTAATACGTACGCATTTTTTAATTAACTTGTGAGTTGAGCGATAGTTTCCGATTGCCGACTTCGTACTGCCGACTGTCGGTGGCCGACCTCCGACCATCAATTACCGATGGCCGACCACCGACCTCGATTACAAACATCTACAACTACTCACAGAATCTCATCTAGGACTGTCAGGGGCTTATTCACTGCTAAGTTGGATTCACCCTCCACACGTCAACTCTTGCGTCGTACGACTTTGACTCGTCGGTCCTTGCTTGTGCGGAGATCAAAGCGAACACCTTAAAGCGAAGGCGCGAGACAGATTATAGCTTCTGTTATCAGACGATAGGACTTCCGTTCGGCTTCAGGAGGAATACTGGTTTTGGGGTGACAGGGTCGGCCCACCGCTGACTTGGGCTTGGATTCGGAATTCTCTTCCTTTTAGACCCAAGCGCCGCTTAGCCTTCTATTGTAAAGGGCACTGATATTAATGTTATTATTATTGACATATATTATCTACGTATTTTTCTGAGTATTGGTATTAGTACTAGGGTCGGGGTACGGGGAATGATACATTCGAAGTGCTTGAAGCGCGGAAAGCCTAGTGAATTATGTAATGCACAACCCATATCATACCTAGAGAAGCTAAACGTTGTTAATTTGGTCGCTTGCGGTTGAGCTCGAAGGTGATGGTCGGAGGTCGGAGGTCGGCAATCGGAATCGGGTGACACAAACGGCGCGCCATATTTCGCTTGGCCTTATGTCCGATGATGACGTAAGGCTGGACTTAGCGAAAAAAAAAAGACGTCAGCCACTTTCTTCCGATCGTGGCCGGTGGAATCATGGAGAGCCAATTTCTCTCGACTCCACTTCTCCGGAGGTTCGGCTGCCCTGACAAGAGTTCCTAGAAGTGGAGATAAATCCACTGGTCCCGGGCACGCAGTGTTACACCTCGGCAACGGTAAATTTGGTTCGCAGAGGAGGCAAAGTCCATACCAATGCTAGAAGATAAAGGACGGTGAACGATTCTAGTACGATGGTAAATACAAGCAGATGAAGGAATGAAATCCACGACAGGAAAGTTTTTACATGAGTTCTGTGGCTTCCAAGCCATACTGACTTGGTGTTTGGGAACCAGTTCGGCCAGGATCCTGCGAAGCTACTAGATCTGTTGTCGAGCCAGCTAGATAGGGAACAGTCTCTCGATCCGCTCTTTGTGTTCCTCGTCTCTGAGTAGAACTAGAGACTTGAGGGTAAATATTACCATTTAAGGACCTAAGTGAAGCGTGGGGAGATCCCCGCGAGAATCCATGTGTCAATTGGCGCCCGCCTTTCTCCATAGTATGCTGGCCGTTGCAGGTATGACACCAATCGGAAACTCTTCTGTGGATCTTGACCGCCGTGTCTGAAGTCATTAGAATGGCTACAAAGGCGCACCAAATCAAGAGGAGGATACTCGGATCTAGAAAAAGAGTACGAGTCAGCTAGTAACCAAGCCTGCGATCTGGAGCTCCAAGGTGCATACAGTAGAAGCTTTCATCTGTCGCCATTGAACATGAAAGCTAGTGTCAGGGTATGTGTTTGGGCCGCCCTCAGAATGGCTCACCCCAGTAGGTCTGTAGCGGAGAGTCGGCCGGGAAGACAGCCCGTACCGCGCCCGCAGCTCCGGCCACCCCGAGGGGAGTAGCGAGCAGCTCAGAGATTCTCCGTGGTCTTAACCCCTCCCAGACCTGCATGATATTTCGCCAGGCCATCCCAAATGCGACGAAGGTGAGGACAACCATAACACATGCCATTTCTTGTTCGTGAAGGCTCTTCCACGCGTCGACCGATACGACTAAATCCAAAATATATAATGGGGAGGTTGGAAACTTCGATACATTTGTAAAATGGCATCTTGGCACAATATCAGCGCTGTCTGAAATCAGAATAGGTAGTTGCACACCTTGAGACCGACCATCCGACAAAGTTGGAGAGGCAAACAATTCCAGATTGAGCAACAGGAAGGCTTGCGTTTGTTGCAGGATCGATGATTGTGACCTCGATGTGGGTTTCGTATGCTGGAATACGACTTTGAAGCTGGAGTGGTTGTAACGCCGGCAGTCGGTTGTAACAGTCGATATCGTGCGATGAACTGAACTGAAATGACCCCGATGCTCTCCTAGAAGATAGTTACAAACATAGGTCTGCGACGACTCTGTAATATAATGGGTGTGGCGTACGTCGTCCGATCAACTACGCGAGCAGGATCGTAGGCCATCATGGTTTCGCTGGCTCAAGAGTCACGGTGAGAAGTAGTTTCGAAGTAAAGCTAAGAAATCTACCACTCACCCGTCAACAGAAATTAGTACTGGTTTCCCTAAGAATCCAACGTATTGGTCCGTGGTTGGAAACCCATTGACCAGAACACCATAACCGGACCCGAATCCACCGACCGCCCAGCGAAGGCTTATATTTCCCCGACCGCTATCAACTCCTACAAGAGCGATTATGAGAACTACCTGTGCAGCGGAGGAGCGGTTAGCGTTTTTACTTTCGTCCAGAATAGCGGCCATCTGCCACTTGCCCCTGCACCGCCCTCTAAGGTCGCAGATATAACCTCTGCCCCGCTGGAGAACGCGAAATAGTTGAGAGCTAACCCGATTGTAGCTAACACTGGGCCGTATAAAATCAGGCCTGATATCAGCCAGATGAGACCATAGCATCGTATCTCCCGTCGTACGACTGCCCGAAACGTAGCGAATGTTCCTGAGGCCATGGTAATCGAAGGAGAGGTGTGAGAGAAGAGACCAATGGGGCCGACAACGGGACAAGAGATTGCGAGCCTTTGGGGAGATGATTATCGAACTATGTATGTTATCCGCTCCGGATCGAGGTTCCATGGAATATTTCATGATTCGGGCATGGGTCCAACTCAAGAGTCCATCGGCCCGGACCCATGCCATCGCGGGGTAGCACGAGGCACCCATTCCTCCCCTGTCCCGGATGTGATACCACTCAGGAGTCGCCTGGTTCCCGGAATGAACTCTGTCGAAAGACAAAGCCGTAAAAATGGGGGATAACTGGTGGGCAACAAGCCCCCAAATACTCCGGACCCTGACACGGGTTCATCGGCTATGAGCTGCGGCGCCAATAGCTTAAGGTTTCCGACCACACCAACAAGTCCGACTGCTCTCCTAGTAGCAGATGAATGTTAAAGTGGAATACAGGTTCCTAAATGTATATAGTACATTCTTGACATGTACCCAAGTGGGGTGAGCCAGTGCGCTGGGATTTTGCTCACACAGAGCAAGGGTCCAACCGTACGGGTACGACCAAAGCACAATCTCCCTAATTGGCTGGTACACGTGGGGGATGGGTGTCGGACCGAAGATTTGCAGAGAGGAACTCGATATCTCAGTTGAAATGTTCTATCTAAGCAAATGCATGTTCACCGCGAATTTGCCTCGTGGATCTAAATAGAACATTCGACCATCGCAA
The DNA here is from genome assembly GCA_000827465.1 of Tulasnella calospora MUT 4182. Lineage (NCBI taxonomy): Eukaryota > Fungi > Basidiomycota > Agaricomycetes > Cantharellales > Tulasnellaceae > Tulasnella > Tulasnella calospora. Next base: position 19,270 of record KN823327.1, read on the forward strand.
TCGCACCAGAATTCTGGACGCTCTCCTGTCTTCCTGGTTTCCTCCAGAAGCGATAAACTTGTGGGTCCAGCGATGCAACGTGCAGAACCCAAGCCGCAAACAATCATGTATCCCACACTAGAGGCTCTGTGGCTTGCTACGGTGCTGGGGGGAAATACTTCCATTTGCTCGAATTTGCGTTAAAGCGGCAATGGAGTGTTGGAGCGTGTTTTACATGTCGATTTTGCTTGAAAATGCCGCATCGCATGCCCTCTAAGGTCGCTGGCAAGCGATAAGGGGGTTGCTCTCCGTTTATATCAGCACTTTTCGTTCGTGTAACGGGGTCGCTTCGACGATGTGTTATGCCTTGCTTCAGACGGGTCTCGTAGCACTATGCCCCCTTTCCTTTTTCCTGTCTCACACGTATCCTGAAGACCCGCTCTGTGCCCTAGTATCGTATTCTAACAGGTACTTAGCTGATACATCTTATTCAATTGCCGCATCGCTGAGTGTCGTATTCTAACAGAGAGCCCACTGATAGATGGTGCACCTTCGCAAGCAAAATCTCTTAAATACGTCCCATGGTAAAATTAATTGAGAATATTACCCGTATCTCAGCTTTTATTTCATTGGTTTGAATTAGGAGAATGCGCTTGCTCACACAGGGGTGATGCGTGACCGCATGACGAGCCTTCGACCGAAGTGGTATGTACAGTATCGAACGATCCAGATCACTGAATAGGCTAAAAAGAAAGGTGCATGACTTCAATGTCCTACAGTATCTGTGCTAGATTCCAAATCCGACGTAATTCGCGTTGACCCTCCAAGTTCTGTTACCCTTAGGCGACATGGGGCTGGAGTCTCAACCAGGAGAGGACCAAGATGATCCTCTACCTCATCTCGGAACCTTCGGAGGAGGGTTCGGGCATCTGAAGTTCTACCATCCCTTCCCAACAGAATTCGTTCTTTCACCCTTGAGTCCATTTCGAGAGTGATTCCTCTCTCTTGCAAGTGTTTTTGCAATTGCCTCAAACGGATATCGAAAATCCGTTCTAGGTCTTGAGCGGTCAATGGGATCTTTAAAAAATATTCCAATCAGCTAATGAGCGATTGAACGAGGATGAAACGCACGAAAGGCACCACGACATCCAAGCAATTGAGAAACTCGGCCGAGAAGCGTTCAACTAACGCACTTTCAAGTTCTGCTCTTCCCTCTTGAAGAACAGCTCTGCGACTGGTAATAAATTCAGATCCTATTGCGGTTGTCATTAGAATGATGCAGTTTCTATTAGAGGACAGGTTAGCGTGAAACTACGAGGATGATGATAATCGATATTCCCTGCTTTCCTGAAATCAACCACCTTGCCATCACCATCCTCAAGACGGCCTTGGTCTATTAGCATTCTAAATTTGACGTGAAACTCAGGACATGCTTTATCGATGCTTTCAAGGTCCATTTAGTCATGTCTACAGTAAAGAGAGGAGGTAGGCTCACTTATCGACGAGGACGATGCAGAACGGCTTTCGCTTGATACATTCTGTAAGCTCTCCGCCCTGATCATAACCAGAACAAGATGGTGTGCCGATCTAAGTAGTGGTAGAGCGATGTCAGGTGATTTATCTGAGCTATTACTGGTATGTTCAACGTGCCAAACGTATGAGGTTCAAGGTCGATGTATATTCCGCTCCGTTAATGACAAGCAGCTTCTCCTCCGAGTCAAACAGTAGTCGTGCAAGCTGAAACCTAAGCATTAAGTATGAAAAATTAAGCAAGACCCTTCAATTTCATACCTCTTTCGCGATGAATGTTTTGCCGGTTCCAGGTCCACCCACCAGAAGCATCGAGGCTACGGGCCGACCAGGATTAGAGAAGCCACTTCTAGAGAAATGAATAGCTTGTGAAATAGCACGAGTTGCTTCTGGCTGGCCAGCCACCTGGAGCGTTTGTTCATTAGCATTCCTCTCAAAGTAAAGGAGCACGTATCCAAAAATTTGACGAACGGCATTGTTTAGATCTTTCTCTAACGAGATATAGTATGGTCTCTCGTGTGCCATAACAGATTGAATAGGAATTTCCGTTTGCTCTGAGATGACTTGGGCGATGACAGCTGGGGTGACTCGACTGCTGCACAACGAATCATCGAAATACTCTTTCTTCGCCCGTTTGAGATCTTCCTTGTTTTTCCTCAATTTGCCCCGGAGAACCTCTGCAGATCGCATGCGTTGGGATCTAATTATTGCTTTTTAGTGCTTTAAGGTGCCTTAGATCAACTAGGGAAGGAAGTACTTCTTCTGTTTCGCTATCCTTTTTAATTCCACCTCGCCAATCGCGATCTCGGCCTCGAGTTTCATGATCTTGTTTTTCAGGTTTTGTTCAAGAGACAGATCTTTTTCTGCGGCTTCAATATCGTGAATGACGCTTTGGAGGGACTCTTGCGCCCGCATTCGTTGAATTTGTGAATCCACGCTGTTTCGCTCCCACTGTCATGATGTAGTCAGTGTGTTGGTGATGCTGACAGACCATTCCAGTACCTCAAGACTCAGACATCTGATTTCTTGCTCTAGAGTCCTTTTTTTGTTGAGTAGTTTGTCTAAGCTCTCAGGTCGTAAAACCTGGTTAACTCTCAGCATGGAGCAGGCCTCGTCGACAAGTTCAATGGCTGAATCAGGAAGTCTGTTGCAAGAGCAATCAGCCGCCAACATCCTGATCAGTCGCGTAAAACGTAAATATAGCCTCACCTCTTATACGCAACATACCGCGCCGACAAGTAAGCTGCTTCTTCGAGGGCCGCGTCAGTTATGGAGAGGGTATGGTGTTTCTCCATACGGCTTTTCAGTCCTCGTAGAATGGTTACCGTCTGCGGGGCTGTTGGCTCGCATATCACAATCTGTATAGTTTGTTTTACTCAGAAGGGCTTCTGCTTCATCACGCCCCGATAGACTCACTGGTGCAAACCTCCGAACAAGGGAACCATCCGTTTCGACAGAATTTTTGTAATCATGATACGTGGCAGAACCAAAGCACCGCAGTTTTCCTCTTGCGAGCAATGGCTTCATGAGGTTTGCAACGTCCCTACAATCCAAAAGACCAATTTAACAAATACTAACAAGAACATAGCAGCCAAAACTCACATTCCACCTGCACCCCCAGTTTTCCTCCCCATGGTTATGAGGTGAAAGCTGTCGATGTAAAGAATTATTTTTACACCTTCTGCTTCATTTTCTTGGATTTCTGCGATAATAGGGAAGGAGGTTAAGCGGCATAACTATCGATCTCGACGATCGCACCTTCGAGAATGGCCTTGACCCGCTACCCCATTGAGCATAAGCTATGGAGCATACACAAGTGTAGAGAAGGAAGCTTACAAGCTCAAGTTTTCCGTGGCAAGTAGTACTTGCTAACAACGAGCCCATATCAAGGCTGAATATCCTACAGTTCAGCTCTTCTGGAACATCTCGGCTGCAGATCCTCAAAGCAAGGCCTTCTGCGACGGCTGTCTTCCCTACTCCCGACTCTCCTGTCAAGTAATATATTATAAAGATACCCAAGGTGCAGGGTGTATTAGGCGTACCCAGGAGAATGGCGTTGCACTTATACCTTTCAAGAGATACGCAGCGGCCAAACCAATCAGCCGAGCTAGAGCCACCTTACATCCTAAACGACGTACCTTCGGGAAAGAATAACCGTTAAGCGACGGATTTCTTCGTCCTATTTTGTTTAGGGGATTAGATTGATTCGAGCTAAAGCAACCAAGAGAAGCTCACTCGACCAATAACTGGACCGATCCTGTCTTGTTTAGCCTCTTCAGTAAGATCGGAGGCAAACCTAAAGAATGGCGAAAAGGGTTAGAACACCTTTGGGCTAAACACCACACACTGTGGTCCACTCAGCTGTTTCAGGACCAAAAACCTAGGTTTGTTCTTTCGAGTCACAACGCGATGAGGCCTGTACTGTCTTGTCAAGGACGCCAATCGAGCTGGGTTTAGATTCTGAGAAATGAGAAGCGAGGCGACTCTATAATTTTCCATAAGGGCAAGGATTATGTGATGAGGTGCAACAAAGGAGTCGTCCTGGATCGAGTCAGCGCCCCCATCGATCGATGTTATTTTTGCAACGAGTGCACTCACTGTCTTGGCTAGACTATCTTTAGCAGCAAGCAAGACTTCCTTCGTTTCTTCACTGCAGTTTCTCAGAAGGACCTATATGGGAGGAAACGGGGATTCATGGGAGCTGAATGGGAAGGACATATTTTACGAACATGTTGATCCGGCGTCGGCTGTAGATCCTGCGGGGTTTGTTCATCAATTGGGCGAATTTGCAGTTCGCTGAGCCACCTCTGACGAATATCAATCGCTAAGGCTTGCTGGAACGAGATATATTATAAGGATCTAGTTACTAGTCTGCCTCAACGCGCTTCTGGCAACAAAAACCTACCGGGTTTCCGCCTGCTTCCTGAACGACTTTCCAAAGGAGGGGAATGTCTAGTATCGGCGGCTCACGAAAGCGAACGATAACATCGTCAATATTGTTGATGCCTTTATAAAGTAGAGCGAGTATCAAGTGGTGTGGATCGACTGGCATGGGTGTTGAATGGCCATGGATTAGGCACTCAGGACCACTAAGGCAGCGATTGGACAAAGACATACTTTGTATTCCAGGATCCTCAAGAGAGCGAGCAATATCCAGAGCACTAATCCACAGCTCATCGGATTCCTCGTTCAAAAGTAAATCGGATGGATCAGCCCTTGAAGGATCGGGAGGGGGGGTCGGAGGGGGTGATAGAGGGGGCCGAGGACAATACTGTGTTTCCATTGCGAAAGATTGAGACTAGGGGTGATAGATGGGGTTAGAAACTGACAGCACACAAGACAATCCGCTCAGTTCCTTGACCGGGGGACTTTATTAGCGTATAAAACGGGAGTCTTTGAACGAGGGTCAAGGCCGTTCCGGGGGCCGTCACTGAAGCCCGAATGGTTGCAAAGATCAGTATTCAGAACCAGGCCGCCCCCCGGCTGGAAGCACCGCATCACAGAATTAAGCCTTATGTTCTCAGGGTTGTGATCCTTGGACTAACTTCGTCAATCTTCTATGGTCTTTAACCGGATACAAGAGCCCGGCGCGGTCTTACAGAGGGGGACCATATACGGAAACTTAAGGGCACAAAACGATCAGAAAACCTTGGATTCTAGCTCCCAATCTTTGTGAAAGCTTCCTGTGTTTTCCGTGAAAACCTTGCTGCATCGAGGCTCATATTCCTGAGTAATTGGATATTCTTCAAACCCCGAAACCTTGTATGTGTCAACTCCGCCGACTAACCATAATCTCCTGTGAGGGACTTGTGCGTTAGAGGAAAGGCATCCAAAACACCTCTTGATTGTCGATACCAATCGATTGGAGATTCGGCACGGGGGAAAACACGAACCACGATGACGGCTCAAGCGCCGTGATGCCCGAAACCCGGCCAAATTGTGTTCTGAAAAGAAGAATTGATGAATGCTCTCCACCTCGCTCTGGGCCGTGACTACCATGGGAGAATAAATCTACCAGAGCCGCCGAGCCTCGCTGCAGACCAAATCCCTAAACGTATCACAAGCCGAAATTTCTCTGAAGGACTCGTTGACATCCCCACCTCACTATCTGTGGCTTCGGCCTTCAATATCTAAATGTCTTTAATAATCTTTTAGTTGATTACTCGTTCCCTTCTAGTTGGTACCAGGGTTGGGGAAACCGGGTGGCCTCCGCTACACTGATTGTTGGCCTATTGGACACGAGGGCGGGTACTCCCAAAGCGCCCAAGGAGTTCGGACTCGCCTGGTGGTACCGACTAGAGTTTTTTTGCTGGCTTAAATGAGAAAACGGAGGGCAGACGGAGAGGCGATGGGTCCGCGGGCTGGAGCATTCACCGGTCGGACATGCTCGCAACGTTTCGACTGAAGACTAAGAATTCTGACGATCGATCAGCGGAAGCCTAGCAGCTCTAAGTTGCAACTACACACACCGAGCACTAGTAAGGATCACCTGTCGCCGAGGAAGCGATGGGTTTTTACTCTCTCCGATCTCTGGCACTCGCCGTTATCGTGCTGTACAAAGTTTAGATGTAAACTCCGCCATGGCTCCAAACTAAGCCTCAACCCGATTACATATCACCAGGCGCGTTATCGGCAAGGGAAGCTGTGGCCTCGTGTATCTGCCGAATAGGCCCCGGAAACCCGCGCGTTGTCCAGAGCACCGTGAGCCCGTGGGACTGGCAAAAGAATGACTTAGATAAGTAAAGGCAGAGAAGCTGAAGAGGTAATATGTCGTTATGTGGAGGCATAGGAGGTTCTTTTATGCAAATTTTTTGGCGTGATTTCGAAGCAAGCAACTGGGGCAAGCGCGTTGCAATTGGTCGAAGCGGTGCTGGACGCCAACTTAAGTCCGACCACTTGTCCTTGGATACAAAATCGCTCGACGACCACCCTTGTACCCAAAGGAACTCCGAACTAGTGATTGATAGACTTAGCAACAATACAAGTGCAAACGTGGTCTCTACAACGACCATGCAACGTGATATTGAGACGGAACGATTTCTCATTCAGTAATTGCGTATGCCTCCACGAAGTCGTAGAACTACTTAGGCATGTGAGCTGAATCATTATACTAAAATGGCGCGGTGCACGTACCAAGGTGCAGCGTAGTCTCCTTCTGGATATTGTAATCTCTTAGATGACGGCCGTCCTCTAATTGCTTGCCTCCGATAAGAAGTCGCTGTTCCTGGGGTGGAATATCCTCCTTCTCCTCGAACTTGGCTTTGAGAACCTCGACGGTATCGTCCGGAGAGACCCAGAGCGTAACCGTCTTGCCTGCCAAGTTTTTTACGAATATCTGAAACTCGCCGCTGTGAGACCTCAAAAAGCTCTTTAGTTCCGGGGCCTTCTCTTTGAGCTTTGCTAATACAATGGGCCGTACAGAATAAGCAACGTTATCATCACGGTCACACGCGAGACGTACCTTCAACGGTGACCTCCGTTTCCCTTGATATGCTGTATTCTGACAGGGACCGTTGGTCCTCCAGCGCGCTTCCATTCAGGAAGATTTTCTGTGCCTTGGGAGATATACCCTCGCTCTCCTGGATTTTCAGCTTGAGGGCGTATACAGTGTCAGATTTGAGGACCATAAGGGGCAGTCGTTTGTCGGCTAGCCTTGCAAAGATGACGAATCCATATTCGGCAAGTCGAGGAATGAGTGTTAAATTTTCTCCTGCCTTCAAACCGTAAGATTCGAGAGTACGGTCATCCTGAAGCTGCATCCCATTATAGACGAACTCTCTCCCGTTCAGGCCGACACCTTGAAGTTCCGAGTACTTGCGTTTGACGTTCGAGACAGTGTCAGAGAGACGGATTGAAATAGGGGTGCGAGACTCGTGTTCTCCTTCCATAGCCCGAATCACAATCTCGCATTCGGCGTCCGTCTCGGTGGTGACTCGAGTAAAGACTTGAACCTCGTAGTGGGTCGCCATTGGAAGTAAAATGTAACTGAATACTGGCCCCGCGAGAGCTTAGTGTGTATTATGATGTTGTAGACGGTTTAAACTTACCAAGGTGTGAGGTGCTTATCGCGTTGCTACGATAGTGGGGGTGCCGAATGGTATTAGAGCGGCTTTGAAATTTGGGATAGGAGGCAATTAATACACATCCAAGAGGACACGAGGTGAGCCGGTTTGTGTTATTCTTCTCAAGAAGAGTCGATGAAAGCCGGTGGGTATCCGGAGTTTCGGTCACGGGTTTGGTCGAACATTCTATCTAAGGCCAAGAGGGACATTCTCGATCGAGAACCCCTGCAGGGATGTGATAAAGCTTCAAAGGTGAAGTAAACGGCATGCTTCAATGCTTGTGAATCAAAGAACTTTGGGGGTGAGGAAAACCATATGCGTTCGAGCTCTGGGTTCAACCTTTCCGTGATAGAATTTGCGCACGCAGACAGCTATGTCCGCAAACCGCCTACGAACCCTTTAAATTCTCGAGGTCCACCACCATAACCACCCTGCTACTCTCCGTATTCGCGTTTCATGGCAGATTACTTCGACGAACTCACCGATAGAGCCAAGTCAATTTTCAGTGTTGCCCACAACATCGCCCAAGATGGTGGTGGTCTGGAAAGTACGCCATCGCAGCGATCATTTCAAAACTTCGCTCACATCGTCCTTAGTTACACCATTTCACCTTGCATTTGCACTACTGTGTGAAGACAAAAGGGCGTATGGAATGATCGAGCGCTTTTGGCCTGATGATAAGTCCCTGCTTTGGGTCGCGATCGAGCGTGCCAAAGCAGACCCGGTACGTCGATAGGCCTGAGCATTTGATTAGCACCTTGATAATGACTCTCGCATATTAGTATCACATACTCCAAGAAATTAAGAATCGTATTCAGGCAGACGTCTCTAGGGATGTAACTTCTTCACAACCAGTCATACTAGAGCCCAATTCACTTCCACGAGGGAGATCGTCGGACAGTCGTCCAGCCGCCGTAGAAAACCCGGTATGCTATTTCTATAGAGAAATGCGGTAACTAATTACTATCTCCCTCGTAGAAACGGGGACTATTAGGCTGGAGGCCAATGAAAACGAAGAAGGATGCGAATTCACTAGTCCCTCCTACTCCCGATCGAAGTTTGCTCTCTCTACCCAGGAGTCGAAGTACCAGCCCTTTACCACCTCTCACTGTCCCTGGGGCGTCCGATAGGCTTGTGGAAGCTAGCAAAGCGGTCGAGGAGATCGTCTCGGAAGCTCGAGCGCTCAAAAAAGAGATGGTAATCTTGCGGTCCAAACAGCCTCTGGGATACTCTAACATGCTGTCTACACCAGGGTGACTTTTACATAGCGCCTGAGCACTTCGTCCTGGCCCTGCTAAAGGATCCAACGATTGAGCCTTTTCTCTCCGACCGCGGCATTCAAGCCTTTTACCTTTCCAAGGTCGTTTCTGACATGAGAAGAGGACCGATTAAGTCGAAGAAGGCTGGACAAAAACTGGAAGCGCTAAAAACGTGCGTTTCCCTAGTCTCTCACTCTTGCTGATCTGAGCCCATTCGATCCCCACAGATTCGGTGTCGACCTGACGGCCAAAGCTGAAGCCGGAGAGTTAGACCCCGTTATAGGAAGGGTGAGAACGTGTTTCCAGTGTAGGCTCATTTATGAACCATCCTCGTTTGTAGGATTCCGAGCTCCGAAGAGTTATTAGGATCCTTTGCCGGCGGTTTGTATGCTTTCTATCTTCACAAAAGCGACGTACTGAAATAAAAGCCGCTCCTTAGAACCAAAAACTCGCCTGTTTTAGTCGGTAAGGTTCCCAGGAGATCTTTCGGTCCCAATAGGTTGCTCACTGTCTTCAGGCGAGCCCGGTGTCGGTAAGACAGCTATAGCCGAAGCTCTGGCTCAGCGAATAGTGGAAAAGGACGTTCCAGCTAGCCTTTCGGGAAGGATCTACGCGCTGGACATGGGTGCCCTAATCGCTGGTACGACATCGCGGGGTGACTACGAAGAGGTCGGTACTATCTAGTCCTCCCGCATCCTAATTCTAATCACATTTGTCTTTACAGCGAATCAAAAATATCTTAGATGGTTCGTACGGACTGAATTTTGTTATCAAGCCATCGGTCTGATTTGTAATCGAAGAGGTTTCGCGGTCCGAAGAGGCTGGAGAACCCATCATTCTCTTCATAGACGAGTTGCATCTAATTATGGCTGGGAAGTCCCAAGGTGGAAATAACGGTGGGATGTAAGTCGACGATTGGTCACACTTGTAGATTTGTGACCACATTGCATCCATGTAGGGACGCCGCCAACCTGTTCAAGCCAGCTCTTGCCCGGGGAAAACTTCGCTGCATGGGTGCTACAACGTTGGCTGAGTATAGAGAGCACATCGAGAAGGATGGCGCGCTTGAGCGGCGATTTGCGATGGTTTGCTAGTTCGCCTGCGTCGGTTAAAGCTCGCATGCTTATCGACGACCGCCAGGTCATTGTCAAAGAGCCCTCTGTAGAAGACACTATTAGCATCCTCCGTGGCGTCCAAGAGAAATACGAGAAACATCATGGTGTCATCATTCGTCAGGCCGCGTTGGTCACGGCTGCTCAGTTGGCTCACCGATATATAACCCAACGTCGGTATGCAGTCGTATTTGAACCGCAGCATGGGTGCTGAAATGCTTCTCTGTTCAGGTTGCCTGACTCGGCTGTTGATCTCATCGACGAAGCCTGTGCGGCCGCAAAGGTTGCTAGGGAAACGGTACCGGACGAACTTGACAGCCTCGAACGCCATCACGATCGACTACTGTGGGAAATCGAGCATTTGAAGGTATGAACAGCAAGGTTTCTAAGACTCTGGCCTGACCGTAGCAACCTCTTCCTCCGCAGACAGCAGCGACTGAGGGTGACAGCAAAGGGCAGGAGAAGCTCTGCAATGCTCGGAAAGAGCACGATGAAATTCAAATGCGGATAGAAAGTCTACCAGAAGCTATCTTAGAGCATAGAAAACGCAGAAAACGAATAGTAGAGCTAAGGAAGAGCATCGTCCGCCGTAAGATGGAGTGGCGAGGAGTCGGTTCCGAGTATGTGCCCTTGATTGTCTGCTTGATATTTTGCTGACAGTCCCCTAATCCCCAGTAAACGTCAAGCCAAGGACCTGACCGAATTGATTAATCAGGACGAGGAAGAGTTGAAGGAGTTGGAAAGTTCCGGAAATACAGCACCTTTCATTACCTCTGAAGATATTGCCGCTGTTGTGGAACGATCGACAAAAATTCCAGTCAAACGGCTTATGGCTGCTGACAAGGAGGATCTGCTTGATCTCGAAGCTAGACTGAGGGAGAAGGTACGCAGCACATTCGGCGGACAGTGGTGGACTGGTGAACTACCATCCTGCTGAACGATCAGGTTGTTGGCCAATCTCAAGCTATCATAGCAGTAACAAGAGCGATCCAAAGATCACGTAATGGACTTGGAAACAGCACGCGTCCTATAGCCTCGTTTCTGTTTACCGGTGTTTCGGGGACTGGCAAGACCCACCTCGCGAAGAAGGCGAGTGATGCGGAGCTCTCGTTCGTGGACCCTGGTGACATCCTAGTCGATCCATTTTAGCTGGCTGAACTCCTTTTCCAATCCGAAAATGCCATGGTCAGAATCGATGGGAGTGAATACGGAGCTAGCCATTCCACATCCCGACTTGTAAGGAGGTTGAATGCGCTCTGCGGTATTCAGCTATTTACTTTACTTTACTTTTGTTTTATCTTTGTGGTAAACGCCACGTCTGCAGATCGGCTCACCACCTGGTTACGTTGGTTTTGAGCAGGGTGGTCAACTAACCGAGTACATTCGCCGAAATCCATATTCGATCGTCCTTATTGATGAGTGAGCCGATGGAGATAAGCCTTAGTTTCTACTAACCAGTTCTAAATCATAGAATCGAGAAGGCTTGCTCAGAATTTGAGACGTTGTTCCTCCAAGTTCTTGACGATGGTCGGCTAACCGATGGTCAAGGAAGAGTGGTCGACTTTAGGTGATCAATCCACGTACGCTTCCACATCCACACTATTCACCCAGCCTTGCAGAAATACCGTGATCATCATGACGTCAAACCTCGGTTATGACATCCTGGCAAGAAGCAACTCAACTGGAGCGTCGGATGACCAATACGAGGATTCTGTGGCGATGAATGCAATCACCACGCATTTTTCTCCTGAGTTCATAAATCGTTTAGACGATATCATTATTTTTGTACGTCCGCTGGCCCACTTGAATGTGCTTCACTGATACGACCGATTGCAGCGCAAGTTCGCTCCAGAGGACGCCAAGAAAGTCGTCGACCTTCGCATCAAGGAGACGGCCGAGGTCTTAGAGAAGAGAAATCTACACCTCGACCTTGACGACGCTGCCAAACAATCTTTGGCGGACGTTATCGTCGAGAGTAAATATGGCGCTCGACCTCTAAACCGAGAAATTCAAACCCGAATCATCAATGAACTATCTACGTATCTGCTTCAAGATATTATTCAAGATGGCGAAGTTGTGAAGGTTAGAGAAAGAGATGGGGTTGTATATGTGCAGCCCAACCGTGGGACAGGGTCGCCTATTGGACGGGTGTCTGAGAAGGATGATGCACACCCATCCTCGTCTGGTACTTTCTCCAGCCCGAAAAGAGACTGGTCTCGCGGACTTTTCGGCGGAGGACTTTACCGCAAAGCGACTCAACACGCGACGAATGCTATGCCCGGTCCCAGTCCGAGAGTTGCACATCCGTAACTTCCTATCTTGTATCAACCTTTCATTAATAGCGATACGAGTTCGGTTTAGTAATACATGTGCTTGATCTGTGCCTCGCATTGGCTTGTGTTTGGATTACCGTGTAGCTGTAACCCGAACCACTGGCACAGAGTAGACTGATACAACTCGTAAACCGAACTCACGGGAGGCCATGCATACAATAAAGAAAACTAGAATGATACGCGTAAGGCTACGTCTACCACTTAGAATCAAAGGCCATGGTCTTCGGAGGGGTGGGAGTGTTAGAGGATGATGGGCGCCACTCGGGACCCATCACCCACGATCTGTCATTCCATCCTCTCTTCGTGGGCCTAGCTTCCACCTCACCGTTTCGGGAGGATTTTGCGAAGGCTTTTGAAATAGGTGACATGGCTTCAACTCCTGTTTCCCAAGCGGCTTCCTCCCTTGCACGGCTAATAGCTCTTGCGACGGTTTCTTCGTCCCCTCGCTTCGTTTCCTGTTGATGAATGCGAGTCATTGTAACCATAGTGGTTACCGCTTTACTTCTAGCTTCTCGCAGCAGCTCTGGCGCACTGGCTGCGTTGGCCTTCTTGAAGGTTTCATTGACCGCTTCTAGATTAGACTCCTCTTCCTCCTCCCTCTCTGCGAGCTCGTCAAGTTTTCGCTTGGCTCGGTCTAAGTCAAGAATTTGTATTTTTTTCTCTCCCCATTTTCCCGCCCGGGTAGCATCTTGGCCCTTTACTGGCAGCAAGTCCGGGAAGGCTTTGCGGGCAAGGGCAAGGACCGCTATGCAAAACCAGTAACATTGGTAGTCCTTGAGGTCGTACTGTGGGGCCATTTCTATTACAACTCGAAGGATGAAACAGAAATCACGGATCGCAAAGGTGTTGGTGTCGATAACGCGGAGCGAGGATATGTGCCGAACGTCTTGATCGCCAACCAATCGGTCACCAAAAAGCTTGGCTCCTTTCACTGTTTTGTCTGAAGTAGCATTCTCCGTTCGACCACCCGCCTCAAGCGGCCAACGGGATATTTGATCCTTGGCGGGTCCTAAGGACGAGAGGGGGTACCACCAGCGATCAGCTCGACCCCGCCCACGTTCCACACAGACTTTGGTCTGAAGGCTGCTATCGGATTCAGTGTTCACGACACTGACGATTAGGAATTCGTGCTCTAAAAACACCATTCCCTGTTAGCATCTCGAAAAATGCTCCGTCGTTGGTACTGACCCACACCGTGCTTGCGTTTGCAGTGCTCTATCTTTACAACCCAATAGTGACCGTAAACGTCGACATTAGTCGTAACTTGGTCGCAGAAATCAGCAATCGAGAGACTACTGGGTCCGCTATAGTTAGGATCTAAAAGGTTACCGCTCATCGGATTGGGGGAATTGGAGGCTGAAGGCTGTTGGCGGGGAGGGGGAACACAGGTCGCAGGGACAAGGGGGCGGCCTCTGCCTCATGCTCGACGAGCCCTTTCCGTCAGGAGGTGTGAGAGTGTTCCTCTGGCATCCTTTCACCGCAATTACTACGCAATTTCAGTTCGGACTGGAGGATACGATGATGTCCACTGGAGCTTTTGCATTAGCCTGGCTTCGATTCATCACCCATGGATTCCAGCGACCCGCCGCTGCTTACCGTAGCGGCGCGCTAAGCTTAGGCTTGTTCTCACTGTTTCTTCGTCTTGATCGACTCACTTGTCCGGGCGGAGCTCGGAGATAAGATTGGCAAGCGAGTCTAAGCTGAGCTAATTCCTCGACCGTCCACACATATGTATATAGAGGATGCCATAATCAATTAGTCTCTCGGGTCAGACGTAATCACTCTGGGAACCAAACTGTTTGTGTGAATTAGTGTGGCCGGCAGCTCAGCCCAGCCCGGCTGAAGCTGATTGGGTGGGCAGCCTGAGTTCAAACAGCCACGTGCAGCCCAGCTTCAGCCAACTGCGCAGCCCGCGGACATATCGGCCTTAACCTCACTTCGCAAGCGGGAGCGCGTCCCACCTCGCACTTCTTCGAGATCGGGCCTTTTATACATACAAATAAGTTACAAAACGGTATTTAATCGTCATTCAAGACCACTCCTTCATCCAATAGATCCCAAAGCTCCCGTAGTTTACCTTCCTTTAGGAGCCTCGCTGCCTCTCCAGGGGCAAATTTACTAATTTCATAATCGTCCTCCTTTCTGACCAAATGCGAAGTGAAGTCAAGCCGCTCCTGTCGGTAGATGAACTTGAGGACTTGTAACGCCATCATAAGCTCGGTCGAGAGGTTTGCACGGCGGTGAGTTGTAGTCTCCTTGGCGGATGAAAATACCCGTTCACAAGGAACAGATGAAGCCTGTACGGGCAGAACATCGAGAGCAACGGAAGAAAGGAGGGGAAACTGAAGTGACCTTCCCTAATAGTGCACACAATTTCGGTTAGGGTTGCACAGAGAAATATGTGCTCAGAAGGAACAGTGGCGAGACTTACACTCCAGAATGCTAGCATATTGACTCCTCCGCTCGGCCGTGGCTCCGAAAGATACGCCCCCAGCTCAAGGTCTGTAATTATTTCATCCTCTGCAGATAGAGCCGCCTCACTGGGGAGATCAGGTCCAGTTATACCTGTGCTGCCTTCATCGGATTCCTGGGACTGAGTGGAGGATGAAAGCTCCACAATAAAGCTTTCAAGCTCTGAAAGCGCACTTTGCTGTCGCTTTGATGCAATGTCAACGACGCTGTTGCTTGAGGAAAGTGAGGCAGCGCTATTCTGAGGGGTTAGGGCAACACCCCCATTTCGGCGGGCCACCTGGCAAGATGACCGGCGGTACGCGAGCATCTTGAATGCGTCTAGTTTAGATCATTTGAATTCCTTGGCGGAGATGTATTATGCACTTACAGATGAACGGACTGCAGCACGAGCTTTAGCAGCTTCCTCAGCGCCCCATTTGTCTTTGATCCACTTGAGTTTCATGGACGGATTAAGAACTAAACAAAGGATCAGCATTTAAATTTTCAATCCAGGGCAAATAACATTGCTCGTACCAATAGCAAGAATGAACATTTGGTTTTGACGGGACTTTTGCTCGTATGTACGGATCTTTGCGAGGCCCGCTGAAATAGCGTGCTTGAGGTTAGGTAGCCTAGAGCTGAGCAATTCCCAGCCTTGTACTATTAGTTCATATGCTCGAAGGACGGATGATAGCGTAGGGGTTCGTTCCGATGACAGGGCCTGTTGAGCGAGGTGCGCAACCTTGAGCACTTGTTGAATGTCGCGAAGAACCTGCAGCTCCGTGTCGCTGAGCATCGAGGGGGGCTTTTTGGATGGGTCCTTCTCCTTCTCTTGGCGACTTAGAAAGAGTTTAACTGCCTAAAAAGGGTTCGATTAGTCTAACCGACGGTCCTCCGTCTTGAAGAATATCTCACCTCTGCTAGCTTGATGAGTCTCGCTGCCATGAAATATGACGAGTCCCAGCGAGTCGGCTCATCAAGAGCGAGCTGCAGATTCCGTACTCTAAATAGCTTGCCCTTGTTGCCGTCCTCAATAGCTTCGCTGAAACCTTCACGCCGTGGTCCTGAGGCGCGACACCAAGTGACAATTTTTCGCGAATGCCCCAGTGGGTCAAGGAGGAGAGCAGTCCGATAATCCTCGTCAGAAATCGTCTCGGCCATGGATAACGTGTCCAGAGTCTCGTCGAACAAGTCGCCGAGATCGATATCCTCACGTTCAGCGTCTGGTGAGATTCCGGTGAGATAGCGGAGCAAAGTTTGGGTAGCAATGTTGATAACATGTGGGAAACATCTTCTCGGGATGCAGTCAGCTTTATCATGTCCGAATCTTCCAGCAACAAGGTATTCTTACCGGATTCGGTTGCCGTCTTTGTCAAAAGGAATACCGTTCCGGGTTAGTAACGTAGACAGCACATCAGCAAAATGCTAATACCTACATAGTAAGGCCAACATATATAGTCTACATAGAAATCAAAAACTATGCACCCTATGTAGGATACTGTAGTCACATGTAGAAGCCTCAAACTATGTAGGACACTGTAGTCACATGTAGTAACCTCAAACTATGTAGGACGCTGTAGTCCCATGTAGTAACCTCAAACTATGTAGGACGCTGTAGTCCCATGTAGCAACCTCAAACTATGTAGCATGGTGTAGGCAGCTGTAGTACCATAGACATGTAGGCAATGTAGCAATGTAGCCTCGTAGGTTTTGTAGTCATCTGTAGCTGTGTAGCTGCCATAGATATGTAGCACCTAAGGCATTTAGCACAGTAGGCCTTGTAGGTTATAGTGATATTTACCACCCAAAGCTGGCATAAATATATTTTGTGACTAAAACTAACAAGTTATGTAAAGTATCAAACAAAGCGGTGAGGTACTAGAGCGGTTGTGAAAACTATATAAAAAAACCCTAATGTGTGGTCAAGTAAATGGGTAAACTGCTCCAGCACTCACACAGGTGATCATATGGTTTGCCTTGCAGGTTGATGGAGCTTCGCTTGCAGTGATACTGTGATACCAATGTGTGATAGCTGAACGTGCAGAGCTGTTGTGATAAATAGTCATCAAATCTGTGAATGAATGGCACGAAAAACTTACATACAATGG
>KN823329.1:0-13807 GCA_000827465.1 Tulasnella calospora MUT 4182
GACGGCAAAAGCCTCTTCGGCATGTTTTTGCCGGTCACGATAGCCGGTAAAGTCGGAGGAAAGTCGCAGGCCCGCCCGTCTCTGACGGATCTTCCAGCGGACCCCCCCGTTGGCATGTTTTCTTGTGTCATTAGAGTAGAATAGCGTGTGCGAAAACCACTCTAACTAGAGGTCTGGGTGCTACAAATCGGGTGGTCTGGTAGCGTCCTTCCCTTTTCTATCCTTCTCTCGCTTTTCTGATCGCTTCCCTTCTAGCGTCTTCTTCTTATTCTTCTCCCTGCGCCACCGTTGCCACTTGCAAGCTTGCTTCTGCCATCGTCGATTCTGCCCCCGGTATGTCTTTTCTTCTTTCTACTGGTCGTATTTTAGCTTATTTGTTTTCTTGTTGTAGTCGGTCTCCCCATTCCCAATCCCCGTTCCCCCCCGACCGACGGCGACGATGCGTCGTCAGACTATGATATATCTGACCTTTCCGTGGAGTTCGATGCCTATATCGACTCCTTAGAGAATTACGTAGATCTAATTGGTTCGTGCTTTGGATTTAATCTCTTCGTTTGTGTTCTCCTCTGACTTTTTGCCTTCAGATTCCGTGAACGTTGCCTCATCGGCCTCTTTCTCTACTGGCGCTCCCACTCTCTCTCCTGGCGCTCCCGTCGCTCCCGCTCCTTTGCCTTCTGCTCGTTCGCGCGGCGCTTACTCTTCTAAGCCGTCTAAGACTTCGCGCTCCAAGTCTAACCCCATTCCGAAATCCAAGTCTCAGCCAAAGGCTTCCACTACTTCAAGTTCCTCTTCCGCTCGTGGCTCTCTTTCGGTTAAGATTGATCCCTCGGGTACTGTCAAACTCCAAAACCTGCCGCTTGAACGCCTTGTAAAAGAGAGTCTGCGCACTTTGCTTATCGCCCACAATGTAGATAGATGGTCTAAACTTAAAAAAGATGACTGGATTCGTCTTCTCCGTGCTCATGAATGTAAACCTGAATGCCAGGATGTGGTTTGTGTTATAGAACACTCCTGTCCTGAACCTCCCAAAGCCCCTGATGTTCCCTCGGATGATGCTGTCAAAAAAGCGGTCGCTGACCTTATTGACCGCAAAGTTTCCTCTCAATTCCCGCCTTCCGTTTCTAAGGATATTAAGACCGCAATTATTGATGGCTGGCTCGATAAATTCTCTAATCTGAATATGCGTATGGTCATATGCGCGGTTTGTTCCGAACGTCTCCTCGCTTCCCAGACGGAACTTATGTCCTTATCTGACGAGCAGCTCGCCATTCTCAAAAACCCGTCGCTTGCCCCCGATATTCGTCCCAAGGGCTACGATTCTAGCGCGTTTAACGATGCCATTTTGAATTCCAATGGTTTTACTGTTGATGACTCGGGTGTTCAAAAGCTTGTGGTGTGTAAATCTTGTTCAGGCTACCTCTCTAAACTCCAATTGCCCCCTCTGGCTCTCGCCAACGACAACTTTCTAGGTCATGACTGTGTTCCCCCGCAAATTCGTGAGCTCTTCGACACTGCAACTCCTGTCGAGCTATCGCTTGTTGCGAGATATCGCGTTCGCTGCACGATTCATAAGTATTCTGCTAGACTTGACCCTTCTTCCCCCTCGGGTGCTCCTTCCCAGCGATACATGCATGGCAACACAATCACTTTTGCCAACGAATGCTCTTCTTTGCTGTCGATTCTTCCCCCCCCTCAGGAAGTCTTAGGCGAAACAATCTGTGTTCTCTTCGTTGGTTCCGTATACCCCAGCCCCGAGGATATTCAAAAGATGACCCCGCTTCTTGCTAGGCGCCATGTTGTTTGGGAGTTACTGACATGGCTTAAAGCAAACCATTCCGGTTACAAGGATGTAACCCTGAGCGCTGCTAATCTCGATGCTCTTCTGCCATCCGACGACCCCTCCGTTCCAAACGGTGTCTTTATCTCCCATCTACCGTCAACTCCTCGAGACGCCGAGTCGTCGGGCTATTCGAATGAGAGTGACGATCCTGTCATTGGTGACAAAATCCCCACTCCCGTTAGTGGTGTCATCACACAATCCATCGAAGGCCTGACGATTCGCGAGAATAAGGCCCTTGCCATCAAGCATTGGAAGGCTGGTGGTGGTGCCTTTTCCGTCCCGCATGCCCAAGCACCTGTGAACGAGTACGATAATCCTTCCCTGTTCCCTTGCATGTTCCCCCATATTTTCCCTTTTGGTTTGGGAGGTTTTGAAAATAAGGAGAGGCGCGTCCCCGTCAATATGCACGCTCATGTTAAGCACTTACTCAACCTTGACAACACCTTGCCCCAGACTGACAACTCGTTCTCCTTCGTTGCTATGAACATTTTGCAACGTCGTGCAACCTCCAAGTCAGCGCGCTTCAAGATTAAATCCGCTTCTTATGATCGTGCCGCTGAACTTCTCTCGAGCGTTGAAGCCTCCGCCTGTGACTCCGTGATTGAACGGTCGAAGGCTAGTCGTGGCTATGTGGCTCCTGAAACACCTCAAGAGAAGGCGCTATTTGAGCTCTTGGACAAAGTCAATGTGATTGCCTCAAGCGTCCCTGGGTCGTCTGCTACGAAGGTTAAGATGCGCAATGAAATCCGTAGCCTGATTCATTGGTTGGGCTCGCCCTCTCTCTTTATAACCCTCAACCCGGCAGACCTTCACAGTCCTATATTCTGTCACTTTGCGGGGCTGAAGGTGGATTTGGACTCGAGCTATCCAGATCTTCCTTCCAATTTTGAGCGCAAACTGCTCCTTTCAAGGAATCCTGCAGCGGCTGCACGCTTTTTCCATGCCATTATGAGAGCTTTTATAGACGTTGTTATTGACATGGACAACCCTCTAGGGGGTCTGTTTGGGAAAGTCTCAGGCTACTATGGTACGATAGAAGCTCAAGGTCGTGGTTCTCTGCACTGCCATATGCTTATTTGGATCTCTGGATCTCTCGGTCCTGATGAGCTCAGGTCAAAACTTCAAAGCGACGGAGATTTCAAAAATTCTCTCTTTACTTGGCTCGATGACACTATTAAAACTAATGTACCTGGTACCGAATCGCCAGTTTCGAAGGCCGATGCCGTCTATGAAAAGCGCCCTGCAGGCGAACGCCATCCGTGTTCTACTCGTTGCCCGAAGCCTCCAACCTCCCCCGACATTCCCTGTACGTGCCCAGCTGCCGTTGTAGGACATGATAAGCCCTGCGATTGCCCTTTACCACCTGAATTTGTTGAGCTTGAGAAGCAGTTCGATACTGAGTTTCAACGCCAGCTATATCGAGTTGTGATCGATAGCAACTGGCACTTTCATCGAGAAACATGCTGGAAGTACTTACGCCAAGGTGAACAAAGGGACGACGACCACTGCCGCATGCGCATGAATGGCTCAACACGGCCACAGAATGAATTGGACCCCGAAACGGGAAGCATTCTCCCCCGTCAGAGTCACCCTTGGATCAACGCTTACAATGAAATTATCATTATGCTGTTAAAGAGTAACATGGACGTTAGTTTCATCGGCTCTGGAGCAGCCGCTAAAGCTTTAATTTATTACATCACCGATTATATTACCAAAGCCGCTTTGCCTACACACGTTGCATTTGCTGCTTTGCAGGTGGTTCTCCAAAAGGTGAAAAAGGCGGCACAAGAAGCCCAAGAATCTGATGGTCCAGAGGCTTGCGACTCCGCGGCCCGTCAGGGGCAACAGCTTCTTTCGAAGGCCTGCAATGCTCTAATCGGGCAACAGGAGCTCTCCGGTCAGCAAGTGGCCATGTATCTGTTGGGCCTTGGGGATGGCGATGGAGACCATTATACATCACATGAATTTAAAACCGTGTATTGGGCGGCTTTTCGTGGGTGGCTGACAAGAGAATTGAAAAGAGTGTCAGATGCCTCAATACCAACTGTAGACGAAGTTGCACTTGACCTTCAACTGATGGGCGATTCAGTTGACGAGGCTGATGGCTTCGGTAGTGTGGAGGCCGCTCATCCATCTAACTCGGATGAAGTTGATGAAGATGAGGTTGTGATAGACTTGAGCCGCGAAGGAAAGCTTTCCCTGCCCCATAGTCAGCTTAAAGACTATTTGTTTCGTGGAGACTCATTGAACGACTTACCTTTGTATTGGTACGTAGCTACCACAGAGCGCATCACAGTAAAAAGCGAGGATCGTCGCCTAGAAGCGAAGAAGGATCGCAGAGGGGCAAAACCAATGCCTCGCATCCATTTTCGAAAAGACCATCCGCACTTTGAATCTCACCTGATGCGTATTCGTCGATCATGCATAGTACCTGTGTTAATCGGGCCGACACTTGGCTCCAAAAAGTCGAACTATGAGAGGTACTGTAGCGACATGCTCCTCCTATTTAAACCATGGAGGTCCTTGGACGATTTACGTCTGCCAGGAGAGTCATGGTCAAAAGCTTTTGAACGGTGCACTTTTAGCGAGGAGAGCCTGAAGATAATAGCAAATATGAATCACCTCCATGAGTGCAAGGATGCGAAGGATGACTATAATGAGTTGCGGCGAAATGGCGTCACCACACATGGCCTGATTGATGAGCGGCTGGTGCATTCGGCAAACGATGATAAAGCTGCCAACGATGAAAATCTCGATGGTGAGGAGTTGGAAATATTGAACGTAATTCGGGAATACGCACCTGAGCTGTTGGAGCCGCCTGTGCGGAGGGATGGTTCGGACAGAGCACGTTCACGGGCGGAACGCCGAGTGGCTTGTGCAGAGGACACTGTCAAGCATGCATCAGAAATGGGTTTAAACCATATTAAGAAATGTGAGGGTGAGATTATCATCGATGATGCGGCTCGCGCGGAATCCTCATGGAGTGATGACATGGGAGCTTGGAAGAAGAGGATGACGGAATACAAGAACGCTCTTGAAACGGCATCTGATGAACCTGAGGAGATCGATGATGTAGAAGACAACTTAACGTCAAGTCTAGTCGCTGAGGAAGCCATGGAATCTCTCCCGGCGCAAAGTATGCTGATCCATGATGAGAATCCCCTGCTGTCAGAGGACGCTGACCAGATTGTTGACGGAATTGCCAATGAGTATAAATTAAACCCGAGACAAGCGCGAGCGCTGAAAGTCATTGCTTACCATAAGATTAGTCAGGGCACAGAACAGCTCATGATGATCGTGGCTGGACCAGGTGGCACAGGGAAGAGCAGAGTAATCGCTGCGATGACCTCGCTATTTGCGAAGCTCAACTGCTCGGAATCGTTGAAGAAATGTGCACCTACCGGTATTGCTGCCTACGCTATAAAAGGTACAACACTTCACTCGCTCTTAGGTCTTGTCGGGGACAAGTCGAGGTGGAGTGCGAAAGCTTTGGAGAAGGCGCAGATTCGTCTTGCGCGCGTGACGGACATTGTCGTGGACGAATTTTCTATGGTTGGTGCCGAGTTCTTCTCCCTGATGAGTACAAGACTAGGTTTAGTAAAAGCAAACAATCGACCATTTGGAGGGATTAACATGACCTTTTTCGGTGACCCGCGGCAGTTACCTCCTGTTGGAGATCGACCGTTATGGAGAGCAGTACGACTACAATCCGATTCTCTTCCCACTGGCGACATCCAAGGTCAAGAAGCTGTTGACGCAAGCTCCTCACGAGGACAGAAAGCCACTCACGGTCAGAACTTGTGGGCAAATATTGAAGAAGTGGTGCTGTTGACGGACAACCACCGTGCGGCATTAGACAAAGAATACGTTGATATTATTGAACGCGTGGCGAAAGGGAAGGGAACACAGGCGGATCGAGCCGCTTTCCTTGAACGCGAGATAGCAACCGCTAGATTTGAAAGGGAGGAATGGATTGACTCTCCCCTGATTACCGCTGACAAGGTGATGCGAGACCGATGGAACCTTGAAGCTGCAAAGAGTTACGCCTCACGTGAAGGGAAGGAGCTTCATACGTACTTGTCAACTGATAAGATGAACAGCAAAAGTGTTGCTGGTGCTCTGCGGGACGTCTTACTTGACTATCCGTCAAGTACCAAAACCCATGATCGACTTGGGCGGTTGCCGCTTGCAGTTGGTATGCGGGTCATGATTCTTCACAATATCTTGACTTCTGTCGGGGTGGTGAATGGCGCCGAGGGTATGATCAGGCGCATTGTGTATGATGAAGAGAACAACGGTGATCGAGTGGCTCTGGCGGTGTTTGTTCATGTCGAAGGAGCGATCGTTAACCTCCCAGGATTGGAGCCCGGTGTGGTACCGGTTTTTCCTGACTCTGTTTCGATGAAACTCCCTCTGAGCAATCAACGTACCATCACTGTCAATCGTACACAGTTACCACTTCTGCCCGCTTACTCGTTCACTGATTATAAAAGCCAGGCCCGAACTCTGAGCCATGTTGTTCTTGATATCGCGAGCGCTGCCTCCCTGGAATCAGCCTATGTCATGGTGTCACGAGCAATTGGCCTTAACAACGTGTTGGTTCTACGACCGTTTGAGCTATCGAAAATCCAACCTCGGCAATCTCCTGGTGTCATTTCTGAAATGATCCGGTTGGAACGGTTGGATGCCCTAAGCAAACACCGGTTTGAGTTGCAAGAATCTGCACGAAAGGCACGGCTTAGTCAAGGCTCAGGTTGAACAAAGACTTTCATCTCAAACTGCTGGGCCGTCACATTAGGTGGGGGTGTTGAACCTGCTCGAGGGCGAGATTTGAGCCAACTGGGCCGCAGGTGGAGTTGCAATGTTCCCAATGATATTGTGGGTACGTCCGCAACTACCCTCTTCTTCATGTTCCACCCCCCTTCACAATGGCCCGAACATTCTCGTCTTGCGTCGCTTCACTTCCTCAGCCCTCAAAATACGATTGCACCCACCATGCCGGGGAGATGTGCCTCTGGAATTTCTGCGACTACTGCTGTGTTAACTCGGGATACCAGCTCCTTTACATGTCCCCCTGCCCCAACCCAAAACATCGCATCCGTCCAAATAACGAGCCATACTTTACTCCTGACTACTCTGTTTTTCGTTTCCAACGCTCCAACATCCGAATCGTCTCGCCTCTCACCGGAAACCTCGAATGCGCCGCCGGCTCTGGGTGGTCAACCATGATTGGTGGTAATTGGCGAGAGGTCCAAGGCTTGCTTCGGGAACAAGCAGAACACCGCCTCATCGCCGAGGGAATAACCGTCTTTATCTGCATTTGGAGCATGGTATGTAGCTGCGATTCGCGAGCGGAAAGAGCCTTTGCCTAACGCTGTTCATTTACAGGAGGACATGGCGCCCGCAATCTACATTCGGGTCATTGCTCGTGGACGGGCTTGGTCCTTGGCGGACGATGGGAGTTTATTGGAGCAGATGGACTGGATACCAGGTGACGAGATAGACTGGTTTCATCATGAAGAGAAACGGTGGGTTTCGTGTGGTGTGGCTCAGCGTTTCGAGTTCAGTACAGTCGGCTTTACTCTATACTTGCGAAAGGCGGGGGTCGTTTGCACTCCCCTTCTTCATATACTGAAGAAGAGGATGTTTCGACCGATTCCTCTTCCACGAAGGGAGAATACAATCGTGCACTATTTCTCACCTAA
The DNA here is from genome assembly GCA_000827465.1 of Tulasnella calospora MUT 4182. Classification (NCBI taxonomy): domain Eukaryota; kingdom Fungi; phylum Basidiomycota; class Agaricomycetes; order Cantharellales; family Tulasnellaceae; genus Tulasnella; species Tulasnella calospora. The sequence continues at coordinate 7,546 of KN823329.1, forward strand.
CAAGTAATTGAAGCTTTTTGACTGACTGTAGTCTCTCCCTTCATTTGTTTATATTTCTCTCTATATGTTTAATGGATGATGTATGCTGGAACCGACGCCACATGTGAGACTCGTGCGAGTAAAGTTTGCTCACGTGTTCGAAAGGTCGACGCGCAAGTGTGGTCTGCTCACGTGGTCGCGTGTTCGAAAAATCTTTGTCTCCACCAACCCCCTCTTTCCTTGCGTCTGAAACCAGGATCAGCGGCCTATACGCGCGGTCTCAAGAACTGGAGCTTTGCCCTCGCTTCACACTTGACTATGGCGTTCGCAATTCGCCACACCGGTATTCACTCGCGATGCCTAGCCAACACCGCCCCAACGCAGCTAGTCGAAAACTGTCCACGTCGCAGCCTCCCTCATGAGAACACACCCTACCACGAAGGCAGGTAACATTGCTCGTGGAACGGTCAGAGAAAGGTTTACGAGAGGGGGTCGAACGAATTGCGAGACATCAAAGGCCACGCAACGCACCAAGACTAGACGCCAAAAGTGAACGGTGCGCTGGCGTCAGCATGCCTCGATGTGGGTCTATCTACGACGTCATGATATATGAAATAACTGCACTAACGTAGCACACGAACGTAAAAAAAGAATGGATACAACAAGAAAAGGCAGGAAATCCAAGCTACTTGTTAAGCGGAAGGCGCATCCGACGCCATCACCGTATCACCAGGAACCGCAGCAGGTGGAACAAAGTCCAAAACAGGACCAGCACCCTCGTCCTCCTCGTTGGCAGCAACTTCAACCTCCTCATCCTCGGCGAAAGTCGGGGCCTGCGTCAGCTGGATGACTCGCAGAAGAGAGTTGGAGACGTAGAATTGTCGGCGCTGGTTTAGAGTAATCGAGATAGTGGCGGAAACATCGACAAAATCACCGACTTGGATCAACGTTGCATCAAGAGCTGCGAGGCCAGCAGGATCAGGGCTGATCTGAAATACGGGCAGAGGGTCGGTGATTGTCCATTGAGGAGCGATTTCTTGCAGGAGGTGATTCGCGTCGAGAATGTCGGGAACGGAGTGAAAGGTGCCACGCTGAAGAAAGCGAATTAGAAAGGTTTGCCAACGGTGATACACGTTACTCACCCTTTGAAAGACCCGATGCTCGAACTTCAAAACCGTATCCTCAGCTACTGGAAGGTGCCTGATCGCCGCGTTGGATGCGACATTCGGAGTCTGACACACAAGATGCCGAATGCCTTGACGTAGGTCATTGAAAGCCGTCAACGTGTCAAGCCAAGCTTGAATGTTTGGATCTTGGCAGCCGAGCGTGACGCTTTTGACGGCTCTAGCGCAGGATGCAGCATCGGTACGTCTATGCCATAGAGCACGTGAGTATCATCAACACGGTTTCCAAATGGGAAGACTGACCGTGACCAATTTCCAAGTGGTCCAAGCTCTACAGCGACGACTTTGCCTTGAATGCGGACGACCAGCTCGCTGGAACGGGGTGGGGAGTTGGGAGCCCTAGTGACGAGGAAAGGACGTTGCCTATCGGTTGGAGATTGGGGGCGGTGCAGGCCGAGAAAGTTCGTGACGAGCGGCTGAAATCCCAGGGGGATAAGTTGCCAAGGTGCCATATTGTCGACTGACGGGACATTGGGAATCGGAGGATAACCTTGAACAGTAAAAATCGGACGAGGGCCGGCGTCGGGGTGATGATCTGAAAGGAATCGACGGTCTTAGCTGGGAATCAATTGGTAAGGAAAGCGAGACGAACGTTGAAGGAAAGACATGGCGCTGGAGTGGGTGAGTCTCGGCAAGGGATACGAAAGAAACGTGTCGAGGGGGAGTGGGAGTGAGTATGAGCGCCCGCATGAGGGAGGTCATTTATTGAAGCTGGAAAGGATGTTTGCACAATAATTCCATGCAGTGCGTGGTTTCGGTTGGTCGTTTGCGTGAAGTTGGGTCGCAGTCAACAGACATGATGCCTCGACCAACTGTATGAAAACGGACGTACATTGCTTTTGATGCCGGCGGACCACTAACAAATGTTGGTTAACTAGGCGAAGTTTGGAGGATTTGAAAACATCCGCAGGTCCATTTGAAAGGCCTGTTATTTTTTATACAGAAATGAACGAGGGTTGGTGAGCACCGTCAACCAGTCATCTACCAGTACATCCGCTCACACCTCTTGTTTCCGCTGTCTAAGCTTTTTTTTTTGTTATTCTTCAACCAATGGCCCGCGGTGGTTCCAACAAGAAACGCGATATCGCCCAAGTCGACGAAGCGGAAGAGATCGAGAGTTTGATTACGGAGGTCCCGTCGAAACCCCCTAACAAGAAAACGTAAGCGTTGTTGATTTCATTTCACTTCCGGTTGATGATCATGACGCTAACGGAAGGGTCAGTAAATTAGACTCAACGGTAGCTTCAGCGGGCTTATATGATGACAACTCTCCCGAAAGGCAAGGGTCTTGGCCCTTCTCGTGATCTTGGAACTGACCGCCCTGAATCATGTTGATCAGCAACGACTCCCCTCAGGAACCAACCATGCCGACCCTACCAAGCGACCATTCCGAGACTGCGAAGCCATCGATGTCAAACAACATAGTCTCCGGCAATGTCACGGCTTCCGTCAAGCCGGCTCCAGCCACACCAACGAAGGCCCGCACCTCAGGTCAACCCACCACGCCGGCTACTTTAATTGCCGGTTCTTCGACCGTTCAAACCCCGACTTCAGTTCGCAGCCTCGGAAAACTTGTAGGATCCGACGACGGCGATGACGCAGGGGAATTCAGCGGCGATGAAGTGCAGCGCACGACCTCCAGAACACCACGAACGCCAGGGAACAAGACCTCAATCGCTCCGTTAGACCCAGCTATAGCTTCAGTTTGGGATATGTCGGAGAGGAAAAAAGCGTGAGTGGTGGATTGGTAGTCACTCTGTGTTCGTTTGACTAACAGAATGGTCTGTATGCGCCTAGCTTGATACTGAAGCTCCTCGATGTTCAAAGCGGAGCAACTTTTGCGATACGCCGCATGCCGGCCATGTTTCGGTATGGAACTGGTGAACACAGGGACCGCCTCGTATCGGGTGGACGGCCAGTAACGGTCATCCTCGTCGGCCGTGTGTCTCGCTTGTATTTCGAAACGACCAAACTTGCGGCCACCATGAACGTAGTCCCCTTACTTTCGGAGGATTTGAAGACTGCGGCCACGCTCATTGCTCGTTACAGTCAGCCTGCTGAACGTGAGTTGTCTGCTGAAATATCACGAGATTTGCAGAAGACTAATTAGCATGCTGTTATAACTCCAGAACCGAAAGACTATCCCAGCATCCGAGCTTCGGTCAACCAGGTCAAAGAACCTGGTACTGGCACGGTGAGCATACTTGATTTTCGTACATGGAAATCACTAACATAGAGTAATCATTTGCAGTACAAGCTCTTTGACGAAATCTACGATGCTACTTGCGGCCTTAGACGGAAGCAAGATGATAAAGCGAAACTAGACGAAGACCTCAACATCGGCGACCTCGTGGCTCTCGAGCTTTACATCAAGAAATATACTCGCCAAAACGAGAAGGCGCGCCATGCTTCCTTTGAGCTGGTTGCGGTTCAGCTGCTGCGTCGAGGAAACGCTGACGACGTCGAAGAAGTTCAAACCTCGGTGACCCCGGCCAAGGCGGACGCCTTTGGCGAAGACTTCTTCTCTGACATCTAACATCACACGGACGAACGATAGAACACCATTAACACCCTCTCAGTCTTTCTCATATCACCTCTGCCTCTTGAATCTCTCTCATTTAACCTCTCCTTTAATTACCTTTATTGATGACCATAACGACATATCTCTAACGAAACGCGACCTGATGATGTATCTCTCTATTACATAATTGACTCTTCATGACCATTAAATATGGTATCTTAGCCATCCTGTTCATACCATTAATCAAACCGAGATATGACCCGCGGGGGAAAAAAGTACCGAGCATTGGGTTCTGGGAACCCCGCGCTAAATGCGTGGACGTACCACTTTTTAATATTTATTTCTTTATCAATTCCTTTAGATAGTGCCCATTAGCAGTAGCTGCCATGATTTCCTACTTTTGTACACTATCTTCGTTGAAATATTTCCCAGAGTGTGGGGACTATATACTTCCTTGGGTATTCAAGATTTGTTGTGTGCATTTGTTGTTGGGGTTCGCTCTTGCAGTGGTTTGTTGCTGTGGCCAGGGTTTGTGGTGGTGGTGGTCTGTTGTTGTGGTGGTGGTTTGTTGTGGCAGCAAGGTGTTGTTGGTCCGTGGGAAGGTTTCGTTTTGCACGTTCCGCGCATTCCTCCCCTCTAAGTGCGCCAACCCACCACCCCCTCCAACACTCATCACTCTCCCTAGACCCTCGCCGACCCTTGCCCCCATCTCGCCAGCTCTCGCCAACTATTGCCAACCTTTGCTTTGACCTCACCGACTTTTGCCCTGACCTCGCTGACTTTTGCCCTGACCTCGCCGACTCTTGCCTTGACCCTGCCCCAGCAACCCTTGCCTGATCTCGCCGACCCTCATCTCAGCCTCACCAACTCTCGCCCCAACCTTGCCGACCCTCATCCCGACCTCGCCGACTCTCACCCCAACCTCGCCAACTGTTGCTCCGACCTCGCCAACCGTTGCCCCGACCCCACTGACTCTTGCCTAGACCCTGCCCCGACCCTCACCGCGATCTCGCCGACCCTCACCGACCCTTGCCATGATCTCGCCAACTCTTGCCGACTCTCGCCCCAACCTTGCCGACCCTTGTCCCAACCTTGCCAACTCTTGTCTCAGCCCTGCCTCGACCTTGCCGACTCTTGCCCCAACCCCGACCTTGCCAACTGTTGCTCCAACCTCACCGACTTTTGCCCCCTGCTGAGTCTTGCCTAGACCCTGCTCCTACCTCACCAACTCTCACCGCAATCTCGCCGACCTTTGCTGCAACCTCGCCGACCCTTGCCGCAATCTCACCGACCCTTGCCTCGATCTCACCGACTCTTGCCGACCCTCAGCTCTCGCCCTTACCATGTCAACTCTCGCCCCAGTCCTGCTGACCAAGCCCCGACCTCGCCGACTCTTGCCCTGACCCTGATTACATCAAATGCAGTATTGAACTAGATTAGATACTGTAATTAGTGTAATATGAATATAAATTGCTATTAAATGCAATGGGCTGGGAAATAGCTATATCATTCTACACTGAGATATACTGATATACTACTATGAACTGAAATAAACAGATATAAACAGATATGACTATATATATATGATATATACCAATTAGAGATAAATATGCTGCTATGGAATGCTATAAAATGATATGTGGCTATAAGTGCTATATACCAGTGTATAGCAGTTTGTAGCATTTTATAGCATCTTATATCAGGGACCCATTTTGCTGATGTGGTACAACCAGTGTCATACTTCCATGTCATCCCTCACAATTTACTCTTTAGAGGGAGGGAATATTCTCAAGGGGCAACTCACTGTGTGTCGCACCACTGTGGATGAGCGACAGGTCACCAGAGCATGTGACTCCAGACACCTGCGAATTCCCGACAGGGAAAAGACAAAATCCCCAGGCTACCTCGGTCTAAGGGTCCCAGTGGATTTCGGTGGATTTTGTACAGGTCATTGCAACATTTGCACAGGTGCGGTTTCGGGGTCCTATGGAGCTTTGGTAGGCAGCTTTTCTGTTTCTACCCATTTAAAGCTAGAAGGAACGGCAGTAAGATGTACCACATACTATATAAAGATACATTTGCTATAAGAACTGAGTCTAAGGTCAAAGAATCTTGATAATGAATGCAAACTCTGCTTCCTTGAGCAGCTACCGCCCGACGGGGATCCCGCATCAAATGCAACAGTGAAGAAGACTGTAAATCGAGGGTTATATAGATAGGAAGGATGAGATATATGTCAGTAAAGAGACTCGTGTATGTAGCTGAGTTTTGCTTACCCAAGAGCCTAAAGCAGTAACTAGTATGTTGGCCCGGCACTGGAAATTCAAACCGGAACCGGTGAGACAAGTAGCGGAGCTCCACAGTAATGCGAATAGAGACATACAAAGGTTGAGGGGGGGACCAGTAATGCCACGTGCAAGCGCGGACTTCTATTGAAAACTGGACCGGTTGTTCAGTTCAACACAAGGGTCGCTCAAATATGGAATAGAAGAGGATCATGGGCAGTAAAAATTTAGGAGACTGAATTAGGTGTTATGCTGATAGATACATGCCGAGTTTCGAGTCCTGTGACTGTGGG
>KN823329.1:14117-35689 GCA_000827465.1 Tulasnella calospora MUT 4182
CGCGGGTCAGGTTTGCCAAAGAGGACAGCTGTCACCCTTCCATTTTCAGTATCCCCGGGCACGGGTAGTTACAGCGAGCCCGGGGCTAGGAAAGGATCCACTGTGGACCCGTGGGTCAGCGCTTGCCGCGCGTTTCACAGTGACTCCGATTCACCGTGGTAGGACACGGAAAGGATGGCAAGGAGTTAAGACACTGGGAGTTATTTTATACCCCGTCGTTCTCTGACAGCCGAAATCAGGGACAACCCGGGTAAGCCGCGAGACAGGGATTGCCTAGCGATATGGGTCTCGTTCAAAATGTACTGAAGCAGCCCACAATTTCTACATAGGCTATCAGATAATGGAGAGGTTAGCTCTCTGTACGACCAACGAACTCCACTCGCTTTCACGCCAGTAGAACCAACAGATGGTGTTAGAGTCCTGGACAACCAAGAGAGAGGTACGGAGCGGGCTAGTCCCACCTGACATAGACCTGATATCGTAGTTTTTGATTCGAAATTGGTCAAATAAACCCGGGGCTCTCCGACTCAGGAGTGAGACGGGACACGCAAGTAAAGGATGAAATGCGGACCATGCAGCGGGAGCTTGAGGTGAGACTAGTACTCTTTCTGCCTGAGGGTATGAGTGTTTCAAGCTTTTACTAGGAAAAGGAGGCCCGTATCCGCCTGGCAAACGCCGAGCTTGAAGTGGCCAAATCCCAAGTCAAGGTAAAAGCTGCACGGCTTGCGGTTATTGAACAGAGGTTGAAAATGGCGGGGGGTAGTATACTCTATGGCGGTACTAGTACTGCGTGATTGCTCTGCTTGAGGTATTACTCAACCTTTCTTGCTCCTTTATCCAGACACCGTTGTTCCGGTGATGTGATGGTGCGGTAATGCGAGAGGGTAGAGGTGCAAGCCCATGTTTCTCGGTCACCGACTCGGGCTCAGGGATGGCGGGAGAAAGATGCATTCTAGGTAAAATATCATGAGGGTTTAAGCAGACACCTATTTTAATGTACTCCTGGCTTTTACCGAAGCGGAATAAGCGATTGGGCCTATCCTGACCCATCCAAAGTGATCATAAAGAGGATGCCGAAGCACAGATCTCCATCCCTGGGAGGTCCTTTTTGCCACCTTCGGCCACCAACGTAGCAGCCACCGTCTTGGGTCATACATTATCATACGTTAAGCATGCCAAGCTCTACTCGATACGCTGTCGGTTACTCATATGGCAAGCCAAAGTCTTGCAACGGTAAGAAGCTACTGTCCATTTCCACAGACTTTGACCAAAGCTGAAGCGTATTTGGGATAGAAAAGGAGTGCGCAGGTTGGTTTCACCATAGTTTCTTCCATTGTGCATAAAGAACAGAATTTTGTTGCTCCTGAGCTAGAAGGCGGCCAGCTTCTCCACGGTCAACTGAGATTCTCTGTTGTTCGGCTTCGTGAGAGGGACGGGCGAGAGTTCATATTTTGGTTCGTCCCATCCCCAGCTGCAGCGTGTCCTGAAAACGCGATGATCTTCTCCTATATGCATAGGAGACATTTATCGTGTGTCAGTAATGGCCAGAAGAATACTGTAATAAAGTCACTCTCCAGTGGAGCTGAGATTCGAGGATATAACGACCTAAACTCCGACGACAAGCTCCGGGTGGATCAAGTATTTGGATGGGCGGAGCAGGTATCAACCGAAAGCCCACGAGGAGATGATTCGTTCGGTGATGGGTGGGGTAAAGTCTACTCATAAACAGCAGCGCTCGCTGACCCTTGGAGATAGCATTCAGCACTTATATGATGATCTCTCTGGACGGTCTACTCCAAGCGTTGGTCTGATGCAGGATTCTAATATTCAGCAAAACGCCTTTGAAACGGCAGGGACGTCAGCTTTTGTTGCATCAGACACGCAAAGTGACAGATTAGGTAATCGAGAAGAGAAAGAAGACATCACTATGATATCCGGGAGTGCAGTGAAGGAGACGGAAGCTACGAATCAGAGCAATATGCCACGGCCAAATGCAGAACCACATCGAGAGGCTGCGACCTCACCGCCTATGTGGTTGGAGTTGGAGGTTGGAATAGAATCTAGATTGGTTTGGAATACATTACTAACCCTTTTCTCAGGAGAAGCAAGCTCGTATACGCCTCGCAGAAGCGGAGCTACAGGTGGCAGAGGCTCGCGCCAAGGTCGAGGCTGCGCGACACGCGGTGATCGAGCACAAACTAAAGATGGCCCGAGCGGGGATGAGGTCTTGAAATCATTCTACCCCACTTTTTATCTGTTGAGGCGGCAAACGTGTTGCGCAATAACCGAGTCATTTCCGTACACATCGTCTCTCCGTGTGAATATACTTTCGGACCTTCGCCAGCTCAAATAGGCACACGTGTTAAACAAACCTTGGATCTCTGTCGACCACCATACTACTACAGTAACCAAAACCAATATACATCGCGCTCATGAGTTACGCTCTAAGATACCAGCATGAAGAACTAGCCTCTTGCGATGGTCCGTAACCCATGACACATCCGAACCTAGGACCCTAACGCTTATCTGACCCTAGTCCTTCACTGCAAATGTAAGTATTTTGGTCCGTTTAGGCGAGCTTATTCTGTCGAACGAATGGCTTGTGTCATTTCAGTTGGCCATCGTATGGTCGAAGACAGTATGGGGCTTGTGAGGATTTTTCGCAAAGGCGAAGGCACCGTAAACAGACGATGGTCAGTGACTGGGAAGTTCCGTATCGACAAGACTCTGACCACCATGTTTTATTCAGGATGCACCTTCAATGCGTAACGCTTAGACAAGCTGAACTTGTCAACCAGGAGCATCCACTAGGAAAAGGCCTAGAGGGCTATTCGACGCTGACCCAAGAGCAAAGAGACCAAGCGGACCGGACGTTTGGGTGGTCTTTTACGGGGCGGGTCCCAGTATACTCCCTACCTTTTGCAACTATCGTCTAATTATTACTTCGCCGATACTTTCACAGATTGGCCCCAGAACTCCGAACTCGCCCGATCTGGGGTGAACCACTTTGGGATGACATCCCGAGCACTTGGGAGTCGTCGAAACCAGGAGACGCATCGCCGTTCTCTGGCATCCAGCGTCAGAAAAAACCTCGCGGGTAAGCCGAGGGGTAAGCGTACGCCTGACACTTCGCTGACATCGTCGAATCATTATTCCGCCGGTAACTTCGCAGATTGAAGACCTCGGCTCAGAACCCTCATCTACGGACCAATGATGAGCCAACGAGCGGTTATACCCATGTCCCAAAACTGACGGAAGAGTGCGAGGGATCAAACTCTGACGCCGAGAGTGTCCACCAGGATGGTGAATTACTTTTGCGCAGGGCCTACTTTGCTCTGTGGATGAAGCGCTACTCGGAGAGAAGAGATAGTACCTCTAGGTTTCTTATTCAGATGGCCTTTGCAACAGATACCTATGAAGACTTCTACAAAGGCCTTCGTTTTCCTAAGCGGAGGGCTACCTCCAACAAACGCTATCACGAGGCGACAATCATTTCCCTTGAGCTGAAGGTGAGCTGTAGCAGAGAGTCTTTGGCGGGATCTAAAGGGCTTGGGTTCAACAGCTTAAGGAAGCCGACGTCCAAGTGGCTGAAGCAGAACTTGTGCTCGCTGAAGCGACGGCCAGGGCTGAGACAGCCAGGCTAGAGATTATTGAACACAAAATGAAAATGGTGGCGCTGGGCTTCGCCATTCAACGGTGGTAGAAGCAGAGCGGCCATCGGCAGATGTAGTTGGGGATTTGAAACGAGTAGTGGAGGACTGGCACTTCTGGTGTACAATGTCAGATGTTGTTGAAAGCGGGATGAACCGGACCGGATGTGATGAAGGACGATGTTGCCGGGTCGCCGCTGGGTTAGTAGACCGTCTCCGGAATGGGTATACCTGGAGCTCGCAAAGGTGCATAGAATCACGCTTTCGGAGGCTCATTCTAGGGGCCGCGCAATTGGCTCGGATGTGCGTCGAGTTGTCTTCCCAGGTTATGAGAAAGGCACCAGGCTCTTTGCCAGAGCCGCAGAGGTACCCGAACCGATTGGTCTACGTTTATATGTATTTGGTCCATTCCATTTGTTCGCCAGTTTTTATATATGAAAAAGGAACGAGCCTCTATATCATGTACGCTCTTCGGTCATCTTTAAAAATTATTGCCGATCACTCAACCCTGAACGTCCGTAATAGATTCGGAACCATGGCTAGCTTTCATGAACTTATTCTTGGATTTTACAGCTCCATTTAGGTTTAAAATTTGACCGAATGTGGTTGCCAAGGTGAAATCTTGGGTCCGTGATGCCCGGTTGCGACCCTCGGCCGATCGCGGCAAGACCCAAAGCAACCTGAGGACACCTTAAAAAGCTTTCATTCCATTCACCCCCTCAGAAGCTCGCTTTTCTCCGAAACGTTATATCTCAGTCTCCACATTCAGAATGGGTGCCTTCGACAGCGAACTTTAACAAGGGTCTAGAAAAGGCGGTGGACCCTGTTGAAATTTCAAATATAAAGCGGCGGCCTTTACGGTACCGAGGAACCGCGACTCTGAGGCAGTTATTCGCCCGGACAGACATAGAAAAAACTATCACCCAGTCAAGCGCTATACCTCTCTCTATTCCTCTATATCTCAACGTAACTTATATCTCCAGCCCATCGCATACGTTCATAGCTGCTGGGTTGACGGTCTTCTCAACTTTCTTTTCCCACTTTGCATCTTCTTACGTTCTATGTCCGTGTGCGATGATTGCGGCAAGAGACTCGCTGTGTGTAGTCTGATCAACTTGTGGCTCGTCGTGTATTCACATTTCTGAAATTCGACTTCTGCAGAATGCCGCGGGTCTTCGCAGACACATCAATTCCCAGTAAGTTTCGGGGTTTTGCGTCTTGGTTCGAGGCTTTGTGGCTTACCTTCACCGTTCATGATCCTTTTCTTTCTCGTCGAAAGGCACCGAAAGAAGGAATGGCACGCCTGCGAATGCGGCCAAACGTTTTTGGACCCAGCGGGGCGCTCAAGATGTCGAGGCAGTCATTCAAGATCTTTTGGCTGCCCCGTATCGTGCTGTCCTTATCGGTGTGTCCTCTAGAGCGTTCATGGCATTAGCAGTTGAGCTGAACGTTTTATGTGCAGGAGTCCTCGCAAAGACTCAGTCAAGCAACATATGCGACGGAAGCATCGAGGTTTCCTCGACCTTCCGATCTTAGCCTGCGTCTGGAGAGATCTCTTGTAGGAGGATGAGAGCGTGAAGACGGCCGTCTGGTCACCATTCGAACTCCGACAACTCTCCGCTCGTCGCGCATTTCGTCAACAAGGTATTATAACGAAATAGGGTAAAACGTAGCGAGTACAGCAAGCGATAGGAAAAGCTCTTGTTACGGTAGCATCTTCGCTATGGCAAGCGCCAACGCTGGTAGAAGCGACACAAAAGACGACCGGGCCAAATACAAATGCTGAAACTGCGTTACCAGTGTGGATTCTGCGGCTCAGGAGGTGTCCCCAAATCTTGGAAAGTCGACTGGAACGACCATAGACTGGTGGTATCGAGCTGCGGCTGAAGAATGGAAGCGCATGGCGTTGGATCCGGTGAGGGACTTGGGTCAGCATTCGCCGATGATTGCCTCGACGACTCCGAGCTAGGCGGGAGGGCCATGGCGTACGACGAATACCGCTAATGCCATGATAGTGGGTTGTAATTCGGAAGGCTCCTGAAACGAAGGCTCATCGATCCATCAGTATTTAGACTGACGCCCCGCTCAATCTCTGAAAAAAACCGCGTCTCATCCTTTTTCATGGGCTCCCACATCCTTGCAGTGAAGCCTATATATCGTACTTATTCCGAGTCTATCCATTTGCGCTGGTCGCGACAGGGATGTGTAGTCTAGAGTCAAAACTTATAACGCAAGTCTCCTGACAGCGTTGTGTATTGGTGTCCATACATCCAAACCTCCATCCGACGTAGCTGGAACCCCATCACCCAGCATGCACTTCTAACTGCTCTTTCCATACCAGAGATCGCTGCTTGACACCACGGCGCCTGAATACGTGCTCTTTGTGCAGTTCCTTCCGACAGAGTCTCTGTCGGCAGTCGGTGATGTTCACGGCTGGCGTGGACCTGGTCGAGCCAAACGGCGTCATGATATTGATAACGGAAGAGTGGTGCTCGGGGAGATGCTCCGCGCGTGGACAACAGGTGAATGATTAATAAACCTATCTACAAGCATGTGGAGGGGGAGACGCTATCCAGGAAGGACGATCCAGCTAGCTCGGGCCCTCAAGCTCCTCGCCGTCTTCGTCCAGCTTCGCGAGGGGCGCGTAAGAACCATCCACACCCCATGCGGCGTCTCTATGGTATCCGCATGTACGGATAACCGTGTCGTTACTGTATTGCTTCACTTTCGTGTACGAGGGCAGGATATTGCCGTTAACAGTGTAGGGGATTGAGGCGTTGGAGGCGACCTACTGGCAGGTGTACCGTGACGGAATCAGAAAGACCGGCGCGGAATTCGAAGGAGACAGGTGGTTGCGGCCAGTTGCTGTCGTCGCCGTACGATTGAGAGTTTTGGTGGATTGTGAGGTTGGGTAGTTGAGATTGAAACAAGGTGCACAGCAAACGCGAATTGCTAAGGTGTGCAGCCGTTGATTGATCATGCGATAACCTGACTGTCCTAAGAGATTTCGTCATATGCTGGGACATCAGACCTTACGTTGAGATGCTATTGTGCCGAACGAAGCGAAGGGCGCGTTTTCGCCAGCTCCCAAAGGGCGTTGTGAGTAAGACTACACACTCACCTCACGAGCGCTCGACCAACGTGATTCATCGGCACCAAAGACCACTCAAGCTGGCCAATTCACTGCTAAACATGCGGAAAAGATGGAGGAAAAGGAGGGTTGGGATGGTGTCATCGGCGGTGAGACAAGAGGCCGAGGCTCCGAACGTAGAAGTTGGAGAACCCTGCGCGGAAACTCACACAGTTGCAGTGCGCTCGTTACTCTCACGTTCGACTCAAACCAGGCACTGCGATCAACGGACTCAGAATCCTTCAGCCTCAAAAACCGTCGGGAATTTGCGTGAGTAGAGGGTTATTTTATTAACCTCAGATTCTCGCGCAAAGACCTACGGTCGTGGGCTGGTACCGACAAATCTTGCGTGCGGAAATATTGTTTGTGCCTCGCTTTCTGTATTACGACTAGGCCTAAGTCTAGGCCTGTTCTCTGCTGAACGATAATAATGGGCTCTTCACTCTCTGAGCGGGAATATATGGTTTCAGATCCGAAAGCTCGCTATTGCGCGCCCTACGGAGGTGGTATTACGGTGAAGGGCTTACTTCTATTTGAAGTTCTCCTGCTTCAAACAGTCTTAATTCTTCGCGTCAATGACTGGAACGCAATGTTGCTTAAGCTCGCTTGTACTCCGACTTGCCGCAGGCTAGCGGCTGCAGAACCTTCCCAGTCGAGAAACACAACCCAAGCACCACGGACCACAGCTCGCCTCAGCATTCCACATATGACTTGAAGGCTTATTCAACATCTGCGACATGGTCAACGGATGCTGATTCTCGGTCGAGAGATGCTACCGAACAGGTGGGGTCCAAGAGCACCTCCCCAGTAAGACTGGTGAAACTAAAACAAATTTGCATTTTCCTTTAGCTCGATCGGGTCAACCTTCAAGTGCTTTACATGATCTCGGTGCCAGCCAAGCGAACTTGGGGATGGAGGAGGCGAACTTGTACGTGATGAGAAGGAAGCTCGAGAGTCGAAGCGATGGAGATCACAGGAGGTGGGTGGTTCTCGCCGCTGCACGGAACAAGCTGCGAAGATAGCCAGCGTAGCCCGTATCTTTGGTCCTTTTCAACTATTTGGAGAAATTAAGTTTACCGTTGCGTTCAACTTTGAGCTCCGCTCGTCCTCAGGCAGCGAGGGTCTGAGGTCCTCCTTCCGACCCGAATGGGGTAATGCACGTGACAGCAAAGTTAGGGTCCCCGGCGAAGAACGAACCCGCCATTCCTCTGCTTGCCTCCAGTCTACTACCTTTTGATCTATGGGCTATTCCGTGCGCTATCATCTTGGAAAATCTAAAATATGTAGCCGTGAGTCGATTACTCTTACCCAAACGATGTTGAATGTTTTTTGACGGCGGCATATGGAACCCCCTGTAGGTTCTGACTGCAAAGGTGTGTGCTGCAGGCACGGTAGTAATGTCATTCTTCACCGTAATTAAACCTCGACATTAGCCGGGAACCTTGTGGTTCCTGGTCAACTCCATGTCGAAGTGCCAAACGGACATAGTTTTCACAGGTATGTTGGTGTAACAATGATGCTGTAGCCAGAGTTTGAGCCTATGTTTTGGGGGTTTAGTCGTCATTTAGATTGTCTTAGCAAAGAGCAGAAAAAGGCCATCCGGTGGAAGCACAAGAGTGCTACCGATCTTTCAGGTTATGAAAGTCTGAAGCCTGAGGACAAAGATCGCGTAAGGGAGTCAATTGGCTTGAATGAAGAAGTTCAAGCTACGTCTAGTCCTCGTAACAACGATAGCCGTCCATTGTGAGGCTTGCCATTTTCATCCACTTGCCATATAGCTGACCCGCGTTGACTCCCTAAGCGAAAAGACGGACGGTAGAGACAAAGGCAAGGAGAAAGCACCACAAAGTGACTTTCGAGACGACATTCCCGGCGGTTCAAGACGGCACACAGGAAGTAGGTCGATCTCTCCCGAGGATTTTGAATGGTGGCACGACAACATGCCGAGCTGGGATGACCCTGAGGCTACCAAACCGTCTCAAGGAGCTATTTCTTGGAGCAAGGAGCAAAAAAGGGAGGGTTTAAATAAGCAAGACGGACGGAGAAACGCACAGTAAGCCTTTCTATTTGTGTCCAACAATGTAACATTGCTGCCCTGGCTCAGTCGTTGTACCGTAAACCTTAACCAGATCTGAGACACGCGCACAACGTGTTCCGCAACCAGCGAGAGCGTCTCACCAGGCGAATGACCCCAACAGCTCTGAGCAGACGAGCCACCACGACTCAGGGAACAGAGTCCCTTCCGTTCCAAAGGGTAGGAAAGGCATTCGAGTGCTCGATAGCGTACGGATCTATTAACATGAGCATTAGCACTAGAGGGTGCGCTCGTGATGAACACCCCTGTGGCAAACCTAGACCCGCCTGCAGCACCAAAGGCCGAGATCGACCCAGTCGTGATCATGAAGCTGGAACTAGAGGTTTGCCTCCCAGCTCAATGCCTCCAACACAGCTGCTTACGTGGATGTTAGGACAAGGAAGCCGAGGCTCGCCTCGCTGAAGCAGAGCTTCTGCTCGCCGAAACCCGCGTCAAAGTGGAAACTGCCCGCCGGGCAGTAGTCGCTCAGAAGTTGTTGATGGCAAGGGCTGGCATCTCTGTTCCAAATTGATCTCCCGCTGATCGACGGGAGATCTTACGACGGTCATGGTATGGACTTATTATCGCAATCAATGTTGATATTTGGAGCCTCAGAATTTCCGCTCTAGTCTATTTGCTGTATACGAAACGTCCTCCGCCTTCTGTCCGAGAACTCGACTCACTGTCCTGCGTTGCTAGATGATGTGACCAGGAGGAACGCCTTTGTGAAAATCCCACTCCTCCCATCGACCGTCTGTAAGACTCCTGCACGTGACTCGGGGTGGGTGCTTCGGATATTCTTGTCTGACATGAGGTCTCAGCGTCCAAACATGGCAAGGTCCTCCTTCCTAACGGTGACGCCAACAAAGCATCTCACGTGATGCGCCCGTTACTGTACGAAAAGCTACAAATCTCAGCGTTATCACACCTTAGTTTCCCCAGAACGAGCGCTATTGCCGTGCTACGAAGATGGTATACTCTATCGGCTATCACACTGGAGAGTCAAAACCGTGCAGTCGTGAGTGTTCTATTAGCCGATGATTGTTACCCTTGTTCAACACGGTATACGATCCGGCCCAGGGGATGGATGCGATGGTTCGTATTACAGATGACTTTCGATATACATAATGCCACCAATCCTATTATTGCTCTCTGGCTCCAGTTGGAGGACAGGTTACCCCCGGTGTACTACAAGTAACTGCTCAAGACAGGAGGGCAAATGATCATCACAGGTAAATTAACGTCTAAGCTACTAATGGTTGATTCTTAGAGATTCATTTTACAGTCGCCATCTAGATTGCCTCAGCAAAGAACAAAGAATGAAACTACGCAAGCAACACAAGAGCGCCGCATCGCTCTCCGGATTCAAGGATTTAAGGCCAGAAGACAAAGTTCGAGTAGCCAACTGTATCGGGTGGAGCGAAGAGGCTCAAGACACCTCCGATACTCGGAACAGCAACCATCCAAAGTAGGACCGGGCCACTCTCTTCGCAATTCGGACGCTGTAACACGAGTCATAATAGGGACCCGAAAGCTTCCGAACCGGCTTTGGGACCTCTCCAACAAGGCAGAGGCTCAAGGAAGTCTACAGCCGAGATCGACTCCACCTTGTTGATGAAACTCGAATTAGAGGTTTGTTTTCTTGCTCGAATAGCTTCGATCTAGCTGCTAACTCAGATAAAAGGATAAAGAAGCAGAAGCTCGTCTCGCAGAAGCAGAACTTCTGTTGGCTGAAACCCGCGTCAAAGTTGAGACAGCCCGTCGAGCAGTCAGCGCGCAAAAGTTGAAGATGGCTCAAGCAGGAGTTACCCCCACACCATAGCCCTTCACTACATAACGCACACATAAACCCCTTTAGGCGCTTCAACCCTATTTGGTGGGGGGATAGTTCACATTACTGCCGGCTCGACATGTTACGATATGTCGAGGGTAGTTTATATCTGCGCCACCCCCATGGCCGCTCTAACTACCAAACAATTTATGTGTACCTTCCAGTCGACTTGAGGTCTATTATCGGCAATAAACACTCATCTGCGAGAGTTCGGCCGCCAGGACCTTCGAATAACGGTCCGGCTCGGACCGTTATTCTGAGGTCCCTTTTACTATTCTGGGCCTGAGACATTTGGCACGTGACGAGGATGTGGCAACATCGTCTCCTGGAACCTACGACCGTAACCAGAGCTGAACGCTCGTAGCATGTCGTACGAAATCGGATACTCCCCTTACAAAGTGGGTCGGCTGTGTAGTCGTAAGTGGGCCCCGAAAGATTTGCGGAATGCTCGGTCGGCTGATATTCAGAGTCCTCTTAGGGCGTCCTGCTTGTGTTGGTACGTTTCTCCGTATCTCAATCTCGCACTCCTGTGTCAGCGCTCAAAGTTTGTTTTCAGAGGGAGGCGAAATTCTCAAGCGACAACTCCAATTCACCGTGGTTCAGGTAGATTCAACGAAAGGTTGGGTGACTAGGGACTGGTAATGCTTTCACAGAGATTCACGAACGATAGAAGATCTCAGTTTTGGTGCATCTCAGGTCCCACCTAACATGTGTTGATTCTAATCAGAAGACGAGCGTCCGAAGGAATCACCCGTCCGGCCAAGGGCTGATAGGATATGACACTTTGACAGCCGAAGACAAGGCTCATGTAAATGAATTCTTTGGCTGGGCTCAGAAGGCAGTGGACTCCCCCAAAACATCTTCGTAAGTATGATACCCAGCCTTCAGCAAGTTGCTGATACTAACAAAGGCCGGGCTTTTGCAAAGTGCTGTCGCATTGCCGAACGGTCGGGGGGAAGACAAACCCGAGAAAAGTGCCCAAGAGCCCTTAGTTCCCCGGGCTTGGGGTGCAAAACCCGCGCACAACTTCCAGGTGATGCAGCAATCACTGAAACCAGGGAATCGACCGTCACTCTCTGACAAGCAAAACCAGGGACAGCTCAGGTAAGCCGTCACACTGGGGCCGCCCCGCGGGACAAGTCCCATGAACAATTTGCTGAACCAACTCGCAAATTCTTCATAGGCTATCAGATCATGGAGAACCCAGCTCTTTGTATGATCAGTTGTCTTCCCTACCCCTGACGCCAGCAAGATCAATAGATGGTGTCGGGGTCCCCCAGAACCAAGAGAGAGGTAGGACACAGGCTCGTTCTAACCACCATAGACCTGATGTTGCAGTGTTTGGATTGAAATTGAGCAAATCTGCAGGTTCAGGTTCAGGCCCGAGACGACCGACGCGGGAAAACGATGAAATGTCGGTCATGCAGCTGGAGCTTGAGGTGAGCCGCTTTTCGGCCTCAAGATGTTCGTGCTTGAATCTGTGATTAGATAAAAGATGCACGTGCGTCCCTGGCAAATGCTGAGCTTAAAGTGGCCAAATCCCAAGTCAAGTTAGAAGCTGCACGCCGTGCGGTTATTGAACAGAGGCTGAAAATGGCGAAGGCCAGTCTGTCTGATGGCGGTACGAGTGTCGTGCAACTATTCTGCTTGATATATTCTCACTCTGTATCGCCACTTGACTCAGACATTGTGATTCCCGTGATGTGATGCTAGCGTGTTGCGAACGGTCACAGGTTCAAAGGCATGAGCTCTCCGACACCGAAACGGTGATAGTGAGAAAGCAGCGTGGCCCCCTGGACACTGTAATCCTCTGATATTTAGTTCTTCCTCAAAGCTACATGTGAATGCGCAGAAGGTCGCCTATCGGGTAGCCGTGATTCGAAGTTCCCCAATTTACTATTTTGGGTATGAGACCGCCTGCCACGTGATGACCACGCGTGTCAATGTCTGCTTGAAACTGCCGACGTCTTTCCCGAGAGCCTCATACTTTAAAAATACCTTAAATTGAGTCGCATGGTATACGAAATCGCATACTCCAGGAAGAAAAAGCCTCAGCCGTGTAGTCGTGAGTGCTTCCCGAAAAGTAGCAAAGCTTTGTTTGACGCCTACTCAATGGATATCCGGACCTTTTTTTAGGCTCTGCTTGCGTTGGTGGGTGTTGCCTGGATGTTTAACCTTATCCATTCTCATCTTGTGACTGGCAATCCACTCTTCAGAGGGAGGGAAAATTCTCAAGCGACAACTCCAATTCACCGTGGTAACGGAGAACAACGGCAACGAATATAGAAAATGGTATTGCCTTGACATGATAACTGTGGAGAATGGCAGGTCTCAGATTCGCTTATTTTCAGGCGTCATTTGGCGTGCGTTAGGGATTGTCAAAAGAAAAACGTCCAGAGGAAACACCCATCGGGCGAAGGCTTAGTGAGATACGAGACTCTGAAAATCCAGGACAAGGCTCGCGTAAATGAGTTTTTTGGGTGGCATCAGGAGGAAGTGGACCAGTGGCAATCAAGTTCGGCACTCCCAGCGTTGTCTTCGTAAGCGTGGCTTCTATTCTTTACATGCCACCGATATTAACGAGGGACGCCCTTTCGTGAAGGACTATCGGAACACCCAACGTTCAAGCAGAACGCATATCTGAAGAAGTCGGGAAGAGCCCCCAATGCGTCCGGCCTGGGAAGAATCATCCTTGGATAATATGACAGCGATCTGGGGGGCGTCAGAACCAAATAACGAATTGCCAGTTTCTGATAACCAAAACCAGGGACAACTGCTCGGGTGAGTCAAGAGACTGATTTTTAAGCTATTTCGGCTTCTCGTTCGCGATATGCTAAGACGATCCACAATCTTTGCATAGACTATCAGACAATGGAGAACCCAGCTCCTTGTATGACCAACTATCTTCACTTGCCTTCGTGCCCAGGAAGGTAACAATGGGTGCGGGGGCGACTACTAGCCAAGAGAAAGGTGCGAAACGGACTAGCCCGAGATGACATGAACTTGATTTTCCTATGGTTGAATTTCATTGGACATATCTGACCGAGCCGGACGCTCCAACTCAGGTCTTAGACGGGAATCTCTAGCAAACGATGAAATGTTACTTATGCAACTAGAGCTTGAGGTGAGACTACGTCCGCTTTAAGACGTTCACATCTGATGTTATTATTAGGAAAAGGAAGCACGTGCGCGCCTGGCAAACGCAGAACTCGAGGTGGCCAAATCTCATGCCAAGGCGGAAGCTGCACGCCATGCGGTTATTGAGCAGAGGCTGACAATGGCGAAGGCCAACGTACTTCGTGGCGGAATTAGTGCTGTGCAATGTCTCTGATTGAGCTAGTACTCACTTGCACATTCACCTTCATTTAATTAGGCACCCTCATTCCTATGATGTGACTGACTATTTAGCCACTGCAAACCACATTTATTGGGGGAAACTCAATGTTACAAGCAACTATGATATGTCGGGCGGGGTTCATATGAGTCCACCTTGAAGCCCCTCTAATTACTATACTATTCGTAAATGTACTTCTTTTTTTACTTGATGTTGTTTTTTCAATGCCCTAGACGCTAATATGCGAGAGTTCGACGACGGTCGGGTTTGGATTCGAAGGTCCCCTATCTTACTATTTTGGGCCTGTGGTATCTGGCACGTGACTGGGGCGGTGCCGCTTCGGCAACGCGTCAACGTTGTCGCTTGGGAAGCTACTACCTTCAGAACAGCTGAACGCACATCACATGGTGTACGAAGTTGGATACTCTCCTTACGAGGTGGCTCAGCCGTGTAGTCGTAAGTGTGCCTTGAAGGATCGTGGAACTCTCGTCAATGCTCACAGGGATAACATCTCTAGGTTCAACTTGCGCTGGTACGTTTTATTCGGATACCAATACCACACTCTCATGGTATCATTGGCAATTTAATCCTCAGAGGGAAGCAAAATCCTCCAGGGACAACTCCGATTCACCGTAGTAAAGGGCGGGATGGACTTTCGACGCTGGTACTGGTTTCACGGAGGTTTACGAGAGATAGCAGATTTCACTTTTGACACTTCTTAGGCGTCATCTCGCATGTGCTGGCTCTGGTCAGAAGAAGAGCGTCCTGAGGAAGCATCCACGGGGCCAAGGCTTCATAGGGTATGACACTTTGACTGCTCAGGACAAGGCTCGCGTAGATGGATTCTTTGGATGGGCTAAGGATGAAGAGGACGAGTCACACTCAAGCCCTGCACTCCCCAAACCGGCCTCGTAAGCGTACTTTTATTTATCAAGTCGCTAATAATAACGAGGAGTGGGCTGTTGCGAAGTGTTGTCACATCGGCGAATGTTCAAGGAGAATACACATTTCGGAGACGTGCCCCAGAGCCCTCAGCCCATCCGCCTTGGAATGAACATCCTTCGATCAACGTCCCGGCGACCTGGGACTCATCGGGACCAAATAATGCACTGTCATTTTCTGACAGCCAAAATTTGGGACAACCCGTGTAAGCCGTGAGACTGGAATTGTCTGGGGGATATTGGTCTGTTTCGAATTTTACTAAAGCAAGTCACATTTTTTTGCACAGGCTCTCCAATAACGGAGAACTCAGCTCTCTGTATGACCAACTGTCTCTACTTGGCCCCCCGCTAATGGCACCAACGGGTGGCCCCAGGGTTTTTGACAGCCAAGAGAGAGGTGAGAAATGGGCTAGTTCCGGCTGACATGGACCTGATGTCGCGGTGTTTGATTCAAAATTGGACAAATACACCTGGGGCCCGCTCTCCGGCTTAGGAATTAGACAGGATATAGGGGGAAACGATGAAACGCACATCATGCAGCTGGAGCTTGAGGTGAGTCTCTTCCCGCCTCAGGGGAACCGTGTTTCAATCTATTATTAGGAAAAGGAGGCACTTGCCCGCTTGGCAAACGCCGAGCTTAAAGTGGCCAAGTCTCAAGTCAAGGTAGAAGCTGCACGGCTTGCGGTTATCGAGCAGAGGTTGAAAATGGCGAGGGCCAGTATCCTCCATGGCGGTAGTAGTGTCGTGTGACCGTTTTGCTCGAGATATTACTGACTTGGTATTTACTATCTCTCACAGATGTTGTTATTCCGGTGATGTGATGCAAAGAGGTCGGATGTTCGAAGCCGAGGTTTCTGAGAGGTCGCAGGAACGGGATAACCAGAGAAACATCAACCTACGTCTGTATGCTTACTGCCCATCTAATATCCAGCACACGATAAGAAATTCATGAGCTCTGAGGGAGTTTGACTACAAGATGGTCGTCATTTGAAGGTCCCCGTTTTACTATTTTAGGTCGCGGAGCCCGCTGGGCACGTGTGGATTGCGTGTGGCTTAGAGGTCCTTTTCGCCTCTTCCGTCACTTGCTTGACACAACAGCAAAAAAGCCGGTCTCCTAGGCCCTGCACTACATACAGCTTAGAGATGTCAAAGGCATATGCTATAGGCTATTTTTCAGGGAAGCCAAAGGCTTGTAATAGTAAGAGAGAGACTGAATACGACCTCAGCCAGTACATGTACCGCAACTGACTACTGTAATTAGGGCCGGACTGCCTAGGTTGGTTCCACGTCAAGGATCAATCATAGAGGTGGGAGTGAAGAATAAATATTTCTTGTCAGAGGGAGGCCAGATTCTTAAAGGTCAACTTCGGTTCGCGTTTGTTCGGCTTCGTGAACGGGATGGACGAGAGTTCATGTTTTGGTGAGGTCAACTCCAGCGAATCGTACAGCGTACTCATGTATCCACATTTAGGCGACATTTATCATGTATCACCGATTCCCAGAGAAAACGCATACCTAACACTTTATCGAGTCTAGCGGAGATTCAAGGATACAGCAACTTAATGCCCGACGACCAGCGCCAGGTTAATGAGTTTTTTGGACGGAACGAGCAGGTATCCGCTCATAGCCCTGAGGGAAAAACTTCCTTTATGAATTAGTAAGAAGGATTGTGCTACGAAGAGTAGTGCTGACTTTGGCTCCTGAAAAGCGTTTCGGACGTAGGTGGCCCGCCTTCCAGCCAATCTCCGGTTCATGATGAGGAAGGTTTAAGCATTCAACCAGACAGTCTTGAAGCAGCTTGGCTGCCATTCAAGATGAAACCGGACAGTGGCGATGGACGAATGGATAACCAAGAATACGAGGATAGTGGAGTGAAAGTGGGAAGTGCACCCAGGAAGAGCGACAGCGAAGCAGCGAACGGTCGGAGTAAGAACCTTCGCTCGAATGCAGAAGTGCCTCTGGAACCCGTTCCTTCATCCATTATGTGGCTAGAGTTGGAGGTCTGGTTGGCATACACGTTGATCTAAATTATAGTGCTGATACCCTTACTAGGAGAAGCAAGGTCGTGTGCGGCTTGCGGAGGCGGAGTTGAAGGCTGCAGAAGCTCGTGCCAAGGTGGAGGCTGCACGGTATTCGGTTATTGAGCATAGACTCAAGATGGCACGAGCTGGAATAATGTCTTGAAACCATGTGTATGCTTCTATCAGCTTAGCCAAGTGTAAACATATTGTGCAATTTGGCAACAACGTTTGATGGTTTAGTCGCCTAGCGCGCCGTACATGATCCTAGGGCCTTGGCCCCAGTCCTGCAGCGTTCTATGTGTGCATAAAATTGATAAAAAAGTTTACGTCCTAATTCATATGCACCATCCTGTGAGGTGCACCGAAGAGTTAGTTTGCGAATGACACTTGACAGGAACCGGATGTGACGACAGGGAGATCGCCGGGTTGCCGGACCGTTAGTCCTTTTGATGCCGAAATAGGGCTACCCGGGGCTCGCAAAGATGCACCTGAGCCTAAATAGAATCATCTTTTCGAAAACCTATCCGGAGCGTTGTGCTATTGGCTGGGCTGCGCCTTGGGTTGTCCTCCGAGGTCATGGGAAGTCAGGCACCGGATGTTCGGCAGCCAGCGCGACGACGGTTCGATCACTCATTACCCTACATCTATACGTATTCGGACGATTCCTTTTAGTTTACCAGCTTCTATGGACGGAGACGGAGCTGGACGCTTCTATATTTTGTATGCCCTCTCGTCTCTCTCAATCAAACCCATGCCGAGTACTGCTCCCCAACACACCCGCAATAGGCTCGGAACGAGGGCAGCTTCTGATCAGGTGAACTCGTTTGTAGATGATACACCCACATATAGGTCAATAGTTTGATCGATTCTTGTCTCTATGCTGATATCCTAGTGATGCCTGGTTGCGAGAGTGTACCAATCGGGAGTAAAGACCGTCGAAAGAAAGGTACCTTTTCATTCCAGTGGGGTTACATCCGTTCAGTTGATCTTCTTCAGAAACGTAAAATTTCTAGCAACACACGATGTTGACGATGCACCCTCGGCGCTCCGAATCTCGGTAAGGGCCTAGAAATGACATGCACCCTGTGGAAATTCAAATACAAAAACGGCGACCTTGACGGTACCGAGGATTCGCGACTCGGGCGCAGTTATTAGCCCCCAGACACATAAGAGGACCTTCACCGGGTCAAAAATTACCCCCTTCTCTTGTTCTCTATCTCTCAAAGTAAATTATAACATCAACCCACCGTATACGTTCATAGCTGCTGGGTTGCAGTTTGTTCAACTTCCTTTCTTTTTCCCTCTTTGCTTTCTTGTTCTTTACGTTTTATGTCGGTGTACAGCTGCAACGATTGCGACAAAACGCTTGCTGTATGTAGTCTGATCTACTCGTAACTCACGTCATTTATCCCCGGTTCTGAGATTCTCGGCTGTCTGCAGAATGCCGCAGGTCTTCGCAGACACATAAACTCCCGGTGAGCTCGGACGGCTTGCCTCTTGGTTCTGGGCGTTGTGACGTGGATCCACTATTTACAATACTTATATTTTATGGTTAAAGGCACCGAAAAGAGAAATGGCATGCTTGTGAATGCGGCCAGACGTTTTTGGACCCAGCGGGGCGTTCAAGGTGTCGAGGCAGTCATTCAAAATCGTTTGGCTGTCCCCTCCTGGACTGTACCTATCAGTTCGTGCTCCAGTACCTTCATCGCACCGGCAGTTTAACTGAGCTTTTTTTTACATGCAGGAGCGCTCGAAAAGACTGCGTCAAGCAACATATGCGACGGAAGCATCGAGGCTTCCTCGACCTTCCGATCCGAACCCTCCTGCCTATCTTGGGGTCGCCGAGGCAATCATCGGCGAGCGCTGACCCTAGTCCCTCACCGGATCCAATGCCAGATGATTCGAATCTTCAGTGGCAGCTCGACACCACCACCCCATGGTTATTCCAGTCGGCCTTCCACAATCCGCAGACCCCTCCCGAGTCTTTGAATCCGTCCTGGTAACTGAGGTCCGCGCGCTGAGCACTTGTATTTGGCCCGGTCTTCTTTGTATCACTTTTATCAGCGCTGGCACTCGCCATAGTGAAGATGCTACCGTAACAAGAGCTTTTCCTATCGCTTGCTGTACTCGCTACATTGTATCGTATTTCATTGTAATACTGTCACGGGAATGCGCGACGACGAGGTCGTACCGGAGAGCTATCGGAGTTTGAATCGTGCTGAGAACCATATTCTCCTCTCCGTTCTCCACTGGACGGCCCTCTATACATCTCTCATCCACCAAGACCCTCTCGCCTTCAACACGTCTCTCCAGAGGTACGAATAACTGACGATGGGATAGCAATAATAACGTGGGGGAGGGTTCAAACTCGAAGGGCTCATGACGCGAACGCCCATTGACGCATCTGCATTTAGACCGACACTCTCCGAAGCAGAGTGCCTCGTTCTTCTTACCGGATTCCCATGTACTTGCCCGAAAGGCAGTATATCACACTCGTCCCAGGGATATACATAGTTGCGCCGCTCGTTGCAGTGATGTGTGGTGTGGAGTAGAATTGATATTGCGAGTCCTTTGATGGCGTTACTGTCACAATGTCCATTCATCCCAGCTTCCATCCGACGTACTTAGAATTTCATTGCCTAGGCTACACTTCAATTATCTCTACCATGCGCAAGATCGCTGCTCGACAACCATGGTGCCTCCCCGAGTGATCGTTGGGTGGCGTTTCTGACAGAGTCGATGTGAACTGTCGGTGATGTGGACTGCTGGATTGCACCTGATGCCAAACGACTCGGTGAAAGAAGATATGGACTCGGGAAGATGCTCCGCGCGCGGACAACAGGTTACACTGAAAGAATGTGATAAATAAACGTATCTGAGAGTAAGTGTAAGGGAAGATGCTGTCTAGGAAGGACTATCCAGCTAGCTCAAACTATCTCGCTCTTCGCCGTGTCTCGTCCGACGTCTCGACAGGTACGCTGGCGCTCTGGGCGCCCTGGGGGGTGTTTCTACAGTGTCTGCATCTGCGGGCAGCCGTTATTCCATTCTGCGGGCCTTCCTTGTACGGGACTGGCGTATCTTTGTTGACGACGGAGAGAACGGAGGCGGTGGAGGCGACGTGCTGCCAGCCGTACGAAACGAGAGACTTGGAGCCGGAATTAAAGGGATAAAGTAGCTGGGGCTAGTCAGTATCCTCATGGTGCGACTGAGAGCCTTGATTTACACGGGCGCTGGGCGGTTGAGATTGAAATAGGTGGGCAGCGAGGGGGGCTTGACGAGGTACGAAGCCGTCGGTTGGTGAAACGATGGCCGTCAGATCCTAAAGACTTTGACCTTGTGGTATGTCCATAAAATCTGCTATGCGGGGGGCAGCTCTGTGGAACGAAGCGAAAGGCGCGTCTTCAACAACCCTCGAAGCGCGCTGTGGGTAGAGTCTACCCACTCACCTCGTAAGCCACGCCTAACGCAATCCATCGACATCAGAGGCCTCTTAGGAAGGCCAATGCACTGCTCAAATTTCGGGAAACATGGAAGAAGAGGACAGGGCTGATGGTGTAACGGAGTCTGAGACAAGAGGTTCCTAACGTGGGAGGTTGGAAAAGCCCCAGGCGGAAACTCGCACAGTCGCAATGCACTCGTTGCTCTCACGTTCGACTCAAATCCAGAACCAAGATAAAACAGGTCAGAACACTTCAGCTTCAAAAACCATTCGGAATTTGCGCAGATAGATGGTCAAGGCGATATGCCCGGATTCTCGCCCAAACACCTACGGTAGTGATCTGGTGCTGGCAAATTTTGCGGGCGTAAAGACTTTATCTTGAGTCTGGGGTTACCAGGCGAAAATTCTTCTTATCTGGAATGATGGGCTCTTCACCGTCGAGGAGAGACTATGCGGGTTCAGATCTGAAGTCCCCCTATTGCGCTCCACGGAGGTGATCTTGCGATGTGTTAACGAATTCTCTTCGCATTCCTCCCTGTCTAACAGGCCGAATCCTTGTGTCGACGACCGACACGCCAGGGATGTTCAGCAGCTGGTTTCAGCACCACCCGAAACACATTTCCTCGACCTTCCCTCGACAATCGCACCATTAATCTAACCCGTAATAATGGCACACGTCTGATAGTACCGGGCCTCTTCGTTTCCTTAGCGAGTTGACAATAAACCGCTTACACGAATGCCGAGGGTGGGCTGAATACAGATGTAGATACTCTTCAAAAATATCTTACTATAATCCGACAGCTTCGCGCGGGTCTATTCGACTGTAGTGAATGCAAGAGCGTGGTTCATAAGTGAGAGAAGAATAAGCATCTGGGGGGAAGACGGCCTCTGGATTGGTCAGCAAGAGTCGCGCGACCGTGGAAACGGCGACGACAGCGGCGTTACGGCAATCTCCCGCGCAAGTCTGGGCCTCCTTCGGAGGTCCTTTTCCCCTTTCAGAGCCTTCCATCACGTGCAAGCCAAAACTACCTATCAAGTTCTTCCTTCACCTACCATCGCTACAACCTCGCATCAAAATGCAACGAGACTCAAGACCATTCAGAGTAGGCTACGCAGAGTCTTCGTTCGGGCGTTGTTCGGGTAAGTTCAGGG
>KN823331.1:0-19688 GCA_000827465.1 Tulasnella calospora MUT 4182
AGCAAAGCGACGTATTTAGCGGACAGATGGTCGGTCCAAACGAGATTGCTGCAGGTGGAGGCAAGGACTAGGGAAAGGTTCGATGTCGGTGAAGGGAGTCTGTACGGGATGATGGGATGTCAGCTGTCTAACCGTTGAAGGGTTAGGCGACCACAACAACCTCCTGAATATGTATATGTAAAAATTCACCCTGTTCTGACTCATACTCGTGGAGACTGTGAATTGCATCGAAATGACTCAAAAACTCGCATTTCCTTGAGCCTCGTTGTTTGCAGATACCCCATTTCATTATGTCATTGACGTAACATTCCCTTTTGGTGTATCCACTCATCTCAGTGGATGAATTGGGCCAACAGGGCCTTCATAGGAGCGTCCTGAGATACATCAGGTTCGTCCAGTTACTTAACGTCGACGCAATCTAAAATAATCGTGTTCTCAGCGCCATTACCCTTCGAGCGTCGACCTTTCCCCCTTCGATCCTCAGGTTGGTAAGATGTAGTCCTTCGCTCTCTCCCTACTACACCTTTCAGCGGTCTAGTCATTCAATGTCAACACGATCAAGGAGCAAATTTGACACCAACTTCTCCAACCCTTTCACCTTCTCGGCACTGATAGTCCCGCCCTCGATCTTGAGGGTTTTCAGGGGCAACGGACGCATGCCTTCCCTCCCGTCACGCCGCTTCTGCCGCCCCAGTAGCCAATTTGCCCACTTCTCAGGTATCGACTCCCGGATTATAAGAGTAGAAAGATGAGGAAAGGGTCGAGACGAGGGGTTTAATGGGAATAGCGTGTTAAAGACGTCTTCGATGGACCGAAAGCTTCCATCTTCAACCAAAATCTCGTCTGTGTCCGGAAGGTGGTTGTGTAGTCGTTGTAGTATCTCGGACTGGTTGTCGCAGTTGGCGAGGTACGGCGGATTAACGATGTGGATGATTGGAGGAACGGGATTGGGTTCGCCTTGACCGAGTTGGCAAGCGAAATATTCAAAGACATCGCTGGTGCTTCGGGGAAATACTTCAACATCAATGGTTAACGTTCCAAGTTGGTGAGCCTCTCCTTCGTAGGTCATCCTAACATTCCACCCATTTCGCTCACTGCTGATAACGAAGGTCGATCTGGTTCCTCTCGAGGTATCTGCCAAGTTCGTCAGCCTCCGGCCGATTGGTTCCAGTTGTTCGTAGAGGGACGTCGACTGGTAATCGTCAAACGCAATTGAGAACCAACATTTCGTTGAGGCTGGGATGTCGATAGATTCGACTAGTTGCTGTAGAATACCTTGGCCCAAATATTCGAGTTCCAATGAGGTGAGATACGAGAGAGAGATGCGAGTTTGAGGTGAAGGTGAATGGGTGAGGCAAGTGTGCCGAACTCGAAGTCGGATGAGCTGAGGTGAGTTGGAAAGGATCTTTAGGAAGGTTTCAACATCCGGAACACCTTCCTGCACGTCCACAAGAACAAGCTCGTGAAGGTTTGAAAGTACCGAGGTGCTCCACTGAATTCCGCTATTACGGATATGTATGATTCGCAGCATCGGGGCCGAACCGTTGAACAAGATCACGGGGAAACTCGGCAGTGAATGATCGAGCCTCATCTCCTCGAGAAGTGGAGCCGAATGTCCTACGAGACAATCCATAGTGACTTCGTCTTCCAGATATATATCCAAATACTTCCATCGGTAGGCGTGTTGAAGCAATTTGTCTAGGGCGGGCGAGGAAAACAGATGACCCGTGATGGTCAAGGCACTGGGCATGGACCTCGAGAGAGCTAGGTCAATAAGCCTTTCGTCCATGCTCAACGAAATATTGACCCATATCCTGGACATTGTCTCCAAGACGCCGGTCCACCGCCTGCAGACCAGCCGCATCTGTGTAAGGGCGTGGTAGTAGTCCGGAATGGAGAGGGGTAGATACTCCTTCACAACCTCCATCATAATCAGCTGAAATAGCTCCACGGGGATTGTTTCGATGGGAGATAGCAGCTGGGGTTGGGCATCGGCAACGATGACTTCATTCCTAGCCACCACTGTTGAACCGCCGAATACCTGTTGACTCGGGCCCTGAACGGTTTCTAAACACGTTCCGGTGATGTTTCTAAATATATGTACAAAATCAGGCTCGACTCGAAAGCGCATACAATTCGCGTAGCTCCTACAAACGGGCGACAGCTCCTGGGAGGCCCACGGCTGCTCCGGACAATGAATTTGTGACCAGTCGGTCAAGACTGTATTTAGCTCGCGCTGGAGGGTTGATTTTATCCATTACTTGAGCATCCAGAGAGGTAAGTAGAATTTGGAATATGGATGGATAGGTGGTCGAGGGGAAGGGCCGACTTGAATTTGGAACGTCCATCCCCTGTGGCTTCGACGTGATAATCACAGCCGTTACGGTCACAGTGGCATGACTTTTCCTGTCCAAGGAAGAAGCAGCTTCCTCTGAGATTATTAGGATTTTTTGTGGTACATCTCGGCGGACATGACTCCACGAAACCGGTTGGAGCCATGTAGACACGATGTTTGGCACTGGCAGTGAATTACAAAAGCGCAACCGGCCCGATGGCATCGAGAGCTTTCCATCCTTCTCACTTTGATAGCCGTAGAATATATGTGCAAATTGCTATGTAGCTCACCAAACCTATGCCAGCTACAGTAACTGTCTTGCACGGTCTCAGCTCTCGGAATTCCATGCAGATGTGCATCACATTGAAACGCAGACCACCCACTGGAAACGCCCAAACTATGCACGGGTCACAACTACCTACTTATATGTCTTACAAGTGAGGTAGGCATAATATCTCGGTGAGACCTCCTTTCGAGCAGTCTGGTCAACACGATCAAGGACCAGGTTTGGCACCATCTGCTTCAGCCCCTTCACCTTAGATCTCGGTACTGATATTCCCGCCTTCAATTCTGAAGGTCTGTACGAGCAAAGGTTCCACGCTTCCCCGCTTATGCTATCGCCATTACCGCCTTTGTAGCCAATATGCCTGCTTCTCGTGATCAATTAAAACGAGGGAAGGTTCGGAGTTCGAGCGGTGAGCCTCTGCATAGGTTTTGCTGATGCCACTCAGCAGCCGCCTCGTCGTTCGAGTCCAGTCTCTCGGCATCCCGAACATCGGAGATAGCAGTCAATTATGACCGGTCACGCGTCCAGTTGCCTGAATTATCCAGTCTGGAGTTGAGATAGGCTCTGGTTGGGGCCGACAAACCGAGAGCTGCAGTGCCTTTTGTTGAGACTTGTCTTCCGATGACTGAAACACCTTGACCGGCGAGGTTTCAATGCACGGCGACTGTTTGCGATGAGAATTGGGACCAGTCGCAGCTCGAGAAGCCGCGGAATATAGGTGCGGATTGCTCAACAAAATTCGTTGGGATGATACAGATACAGCAATTGTCTCGCACGATTTCAGACTCTGTAACCTAGCCGCGGGTTTCGGAGCCCACACCGCCTACTAGACGCTAGGTCTCACCCTTGAGTAGTCTGGTCATTCAACCAGAACACAATCAATGACTACGTTTGGTACCAGATTCTTCAACCCTTTCAAGTTCTTGTGACTGAGCTTCCCGCCTTCGATCTTCAGCGTTCTCAGGGGTAAAGGATCCACTCTTCCTCTTTTGAACCGTCTCTCTTGCCACCTTTGCAACCAATCCGTCCATGACCTGTCTCTCGAGCCTCGTATTACAAGAGTAGAAAGGCGAGGAAAAGGTTGAGAAGAAGGGTTTGATAGGAATAGCGTGTTAAAAGCAGATTCTATGGAACAGCGAGAGCTTGTATCCTCGATCAGAATTTCTTCAGTGTGGGGGAAGTGATCGTGTAGCTTTTGCAGAAGTTCCCAGCTGTTAAAGTTCGCTCGATATGGTGAATCGACGATGTGTAGGATTGGAGGAACGGGATTGGGTCCAGCTTGATTAAGTTGAGAAGCGAAGTATTCGAAGACCTCGATGTTACTTCGGGGAAATATCTCGACGACGATGGTCAACGTTAACGCCCCATGTTGGTGAGCCTCTCCTTCGTAGGACGCCCTAACGGTGCACCCGTCTGGCCTACTACCGAGAGTGAGAATAGACTGGGTTCCTCTTGAAATTTCTGCCAATGTTGCAAGCCTTTGGCCAATTGGCTCGAGTTGCTCGAAAATAGAGGTCTCCTCGTGGTCATCGAGCACGAACGAAAACTGGCATGTCGTTGACGTCGGGATTGCGATGGATTCTATGAGTTGCTTTAGAATGCCATCACTTAAGGATGAGATTTCCAAGTACTGGAGACACGATAGAGAGACGCGATTTTGGAGTGAAGGTGAACCGGCAAGATTAGTATGCTGGACTTGAAGTCGGGTGAGCTGGGGTGAGTTGGACAGAAGTTTGAGGAAAGTGTCAAAATCCGGAGCTCCTTCTTCAACGTCGAAAAGAACGAGTTCACGAAGGTTTGAAAGTATCGAGCCGGTCCATGGAACCCCACAATTACGAATATGCACCCTTCGCAACATTGGGGCGGAACCGCTAAACAAGATCGTCTGGGGATTCAGTGATGAACGGCAGAGCTTCAATTCCTCCAGAAGTGGGAATGAACGTGCTGCGAGACCCTTCGCAACGTCGTCACCGACCAGATACATGTCCAAGGACTTCCATCTGTTGATGTGTTGGAGTAACTTGTCCACGACGGGTGAGGAAAATAGGTAACCTGTGATGATCAAAGGACTATGCATGGATCTTGAAAGAGCTAGGTCAACAAGCCTCTCGTCCATGTCCAGCGACAGCCTCGCCCAAACTTTGGGCATGTGCTCCAAGATGCCCGTCCACCGTCTGCAAACCAGCCGCATCTGAGCAACAGCATTGTAATAATCTGGAACAGAGCACCATGTGGACCCGTTCACAACCTCCCACATTATGATTTGAAATAGCTCTACAGGGATTGTTTCGATCGGAGATAGTGGCTGGGGTTGGGTCTCGGTGGCGATGGCAGTCACGTCATCACCAACCAGTGGTTGTGACGGATCGGAGTCGGCCCCGTGGTCCTGGGGTTCTGCTGAACACGTTTTGCCAGTGTTTCTAGATATTGACCTAAAATTCAGATTATACTCAAAAGCTGGCACAATCCGCGTGGTACCTACAGAGGGTTGGCTGCTCCTGGGAGGCGCCGGGCTGCTGACAGCGAATTCGTGACAAGTCGGCCGAGACTGTATTTTGACAGCCTTGTCGAGTGAGATGTATTCATGATTTGGGCATTCATATAAGGTGAGGAGCGGAGAATATAGCTAGGTAGGTGGTCGCTGGGAAAGCTGGACAAGTTAGAACGAAGAGGCGCAGCCGTGATAATTACGTCTGTTACGGTCACAGCTTTGTCAGCTCCATTATCAAGCGTCAGACTCTCAGAGCGAAACCGGTCCTTAGATACGTGTTGTAGATCTCGGCGGGCCCAGTTCCGCAGAGGGATCTGAGTGGTTTTTCAGACACGTGGACGACATTGGATGCTAAGTTCCGAAGCCACAATCCACCCAATGGTCACGAATCCTTGCCGCTGCCAGTTTTCCATATCAACATTGCACGGTATAGGTAACGCCTATGGCAGTTTCGTTCGGCTTATGGTTATTGAGGGAAACGGGAAGGTGGGCCAAGGGGTGCTATAGTGATCACGACGAAGCCAAGAAAGCTTCTGGGCTGCGAAATCGGCAACTACCTCGCCCCTCGAATTGACTTCGTCGTCATCCCAGATATTTTGAGACCAGCTAATTATGATCATAAAGCTCCAACCACGCGTCCAGCTTCCTGGTTGGTTGAGGTTCGAGAGGTAGGCTTTGGTCGAAGCCGCGAAACCGAGAGCCGCAGCGCCGGTCGACCCGTCACCGGGTGCGCGGAACATTTCGATCGACTAGATTTCGGCATGCGATGGACGTTCATGGTGAGAACTTAGGCTGGTCGTACTTTGAAAACTCGCGGAGGTGCCGATCTCTAAGCGAGATTTTGTCCCATGCGGCTTGATCGTGATACCAATACAGTAACCACCGCCGTCAGTATTCGTAATGCCACGCATCACGTTCGAAACTTAAAGCTACCCGCTGGACGCCCGACCTATACACGATTCACTACTCTCTACTTATCTATGTAATTACAGGCGAGATAGGTGTAACGGTTCGGCGAGGCCTCAAATTCGAGCAGTCTGGTCATTTAACCGCAACGTGATTAAGGACTAAGTTTGGTACCAGCTTCTCCAACACTTTAACGCTCTCGGCACTGATGGTCGGGTCTTCCATCCTCCAAGCTTTCGTCAGCTCGACACTCCGGCCTTCAATTTTGAGGGTTTGCAGGGGCAAAGGCTGCACGCCTCCCTGCTTGTCCTGTCGCTTTTGCCACTTTTCCAACCAGGATGACACCCCGCCCACCGATTTCCTGACTATGAGGGTAGAAAGTCGAGGAAAGAGTCCAGAAGAGTGGTTTGATGGGAATAGCGTGCTCAATGCGTCTTCGATGAACTTGGAGCTTGGATCATCGATCAAGATTTCGTCCGTGTCAGGAAGGTGTTTGTGAAGCCTCTGGAGAAGCTTCAATTCATTTTCCACATCACCTGCGTATGCGTATGAACAGTCGATGATGCGGAGGGCTGGGGGAACGGGATTGGGTTCGCCTTTGCCAAGCTGACGAGCGAAGTGCTCAAAGATGTCGTTGGCAATTGGGAAATCTATTATGAATTCAGCAGTGAATGCCCCGTGTTCGTCGGCCTCTCCTTCGTAAGTCGTCCTCGTTTTCTCGCCAGCCCAATCTGCAAGATTAAATGTGAGAGTCCCGGTTGATTGGCTCGAGTCGCTCGAAGTAAGAATCCCACTGCATATCGAGTGAGGCAATGAACAAGCATGTCGTTGACGTTGGAATGTCAATCGCGTCGACCAGCTGCTCCATCGTGATAGTGCCTAGGCCCAAATGTTCGAGTTTTAAGAAACGGAGGCACGGTAGAGAGATGGGAGTTTGGAATGAGGGTGAATGAGTGAGATGAGCTCTATGGACATGTAGTCGGGTGAGCTTGGGTGAGCTGGAGAGAATGTGTAGGAAAGTGTCAAAATCCAAAGAGCCTCGTCGAAAGTCCAAAAGAACGAGCTCATGAAGGTTTGAAAATACTGATGTGCTCCATCGAACTTCGCCACCCCCGATATGTACGACTCGCAACATTGGAGCCGAACCGTTGAACAGGATCTTGTGGGGAGTAAATACTGAATGCTTGAGCCTCAATTCCTCCAGAAGTGGAACGGAACGCACCGCGAGACGATCCATGATGAATTTGTCGTTCACATACACATCCAAATGCTTCCATCGGTAGGCGTGTTGAAATAATTTGTCTAAGGCGGGTGAGGGAAATAGATCACCTGTGATGGTTAAGGGACAATGCTTTGACCTTGTGAGCGCTAGATCTATAAGCTTCTCGCCCATGTCGAGCGACAGTCTGGCCCATACTTTGGGCATTCCCTCCAAGATGGCCGTCCACCGCCTGCAGACTAGCCGTATCTTGGTAAAGGCATGGTCGGGTTTCCAGCCCGGGCCGGGGTTCTTCGTGATCTCCCACATCACGACTTGGAATAGCTCCACAGGGATTGTTTCGATGTGACATAGCTGTCGGGGTTGAGCATCGGTGGCAGCGGCTTCATTCCGAGGCCCCAGCGTTGACGGACTGGCGGATTCTGGCGAAAGCCGGCCCTGAGCCTTTGCTAAGCAAGGCTTTTCGGGGCTTCTAGGGATAGATGAAAAAACTCAGAGTCGACTCAAGAGCGTAAGAAATCCGCGTAGTTTCTACAATCGAACGACGCTTCCGCTTCCGGGAGACCCACGGCTGGTGCGAACGGCGATTTAGTGGGAGGCCGGTCAAGACCGTATTCAGTTACTTCTGTCGAGTTGCTCTTATCCATAATGTAAAATCTGGAAAAGGATCTATAATGGATGATATAGACGGATAGGTGGTCGGGGGGAGAGCCGGGTTGGATTGGGATCGTTCGCACGTCCTCTGGTGTAGACGTGATAAATACAACGTTACAGTCACGGTTGTCCGACTTTTTGTTTGGATGGGACGCGCCGTTCTCTGAGATAGAGTGGGATATATCAAGAGTATAAGTTAGGGGATACGGCTCTGCGAAGTCAGTTCGGAAGGTTTCGAGAGCATCGCGACGACGCGCCCGGTGGCGGATTACTGAGGCGCAACTTGCACAAAGGGAACGAGCGCTGCCGGACTTGCGGGATGTTAACTAACGTGCTAACTTTCCACATTAGGATTGCATAGTATATTGGAGCGCCTATGGCACTATTGTTTGACTTCTCTTTATTGGGGAAGAAGGTAAGGTGTATATGGAGGTCTTTCTGGTGATCTAGTGAAGCGAAGGAACCTTCTGGGCGGCAGGACTGGTAACTGCCTCATCGCTCGAACCCAATTTTGACCTTTCCAACTGATGTCGAGACCAAAGAGGTATGACCAGAACGTTCCAACCTCACGTCCAGCTGTTCGGATGATCGAGGCTCATGAAGTAGGCGCCGGTCGAGGCCCGGAAACCGCGAACCGCTAGCGCTGGCAGCTGCGCCTGTTGCTCGAGTTGTCACCCCATGGCGCGGAACACCTTGACCAGCAAGACTCCGACCCGCGGCGAATGGTTGCAGTGAGGATTTGGACCGCTTGCAATTTGGAAAGCCGAGGAATGTGGGTGCCGATCGCTGAGCGAAAATTTGTGTCTCATTGAGCTCATGACACCTATAAAGTCACCGCCCGATAATGATCTCAGTCTTTGTAGTTTCGCGCGTCATGTTCGAAACTCATGCGGATCACCCACTGGACGATCGGCCTATCCACGATCCACAGCTACCTACTTATATGTATTACAAGTGAGATAGGCGTAACACGTGCACCTCGGCGAGGCTTCAACTTCGAGCAGCACTGGTCATTTAACCTCAACGCGATCAAGGACCAGATCCGGCACCGGCTTTTCCGACCCTTTCACCATTTCGGCACTGATAATCCCGCCTTCGATCTTGAGGGTTTGCAGGGGCAAAGGATGGACGCCTCCCAGCTCGTCTTGTACCTTTCGCCGCGTTTCCAACCAGTATGCCGCCCATTTCTCGTGCGGCGAATCCCTGATAATAAAGGTAGAAAGTAGATGAAAGAGCCGGAAAGAGTGGTCCAACGGAAACAACACGTCAAACCCGTTTTCTATAAACTCAGAGCTTGTATCCTCGATCAAGATTTCGTCCGTGTTAGGAAGGTGTCTGCACAGCTTTTCGAGAAGCCCCACTTCCTTTCCCACACGGGCCCCCATTGAACAATTGATGATGTGGAGGGCTGGAGGAACGGGATTGGGTGAGCCTTGGTCAAGCTGATGAGCGAAGTACTCCGAGATGGCGTGGTTGCTATGGCTAGAACTTTTGACTTCAGCAAGTAATGCTCGATGTTGGACATTCTCTCCCTCGTATGTTCATCCTCACACCCCGGTCCCACCCATATGCATCTGACGTACTCCTAAACGTAAGAACCGACTTGGTTCCTCTTGATAACTCCGCCAATACCACGAGTCTCCGGTTGCTTGGCTCGAGTCGTTCGAAGGCAGGATAAGGCCTGGTGAGTCTGACGAAGAACGAGATTCTGCTAAGTATGGTCCTCCGAGATTTCTATGGATAGGTACGAAATTCAGAATCGAGTCGAAAGTTCTTAAATCCGCGTAGCTCTTACAAGCGAGCGGCCGCTTCTGCTTCTGGGACCCCGAGGGCGGTTGCGGCCGGCGAGTTGGTGAAGAGACTGTTTTCTGTTAGCTCTGTCGAGTTGGATGTATCCATAATTTGACCGTTTGAATAATATCTAGAATGGATGTGGAACGGATGGGTGGTTGGGTCGGGGGTTAACTTGGATCGGGAACGTCCAAAGCCGCTGTGGTGTGGGCGTGATAATTGCAAACGTTACGGTCACAGCGCATGGCTTTTAGATTGGAGGAAACTCCGTCAGCCTCTAAGATAAGCTGGGATAGAGAGAGAATATATCGGCAAATCCGGCCCGGCAAAACCACTTTGAGAACATCGAGACGCGGATTACCGAGGTCCAACTTGCATAATGTTAACCAACGCTGCCAGCTTCGCGCGTCAACTTCGAAGATTGCAGGGCCCCTCAGAGCGCCTATAGCCCTCGATTTGGCTTCTGTGGATTATGGAAGAAGGCGAGAGGCCTTTTCTGGCGATCAAACGAAGCGAAGGAAGCTTCTGGACGGTGAAATCGGCAATTTCCCCCTCGTTCGAACCCACTTTTTCAGCATTCCAAATATTGTCGGGACCAACCAAGTATAGCCAGAATGTTCCAGCCACGCGTCCGGCTACCCGGATGATCGTGGTGAGGGTTGGGAGTCATTGCACTTTCGAAAGCGTGTAGTATCTTGTACCGATCGCTAAGCGAAATGCGTCTCACGGAGCTCATGATGCTAGAAGAGTAACCGTCTCATACCGATCTCACTCTTCGCGATCCCATGTGTCACTTTAAAAACTCAGGCCACCCACTGCACGCTCAACGTATGCACGATCCACAATTGCATCCTTGTGTACATATCTTAATATTGAGACCGCCGCGACAGTTAAGCGAGGCCTCCCCTTCGAGCAGTCTGGTCATGTAATCTTAACACCATCAAGGACCAGGTTTGGCACTAGCCTCTTCAATGCTTTCATCTTCCCGGCACTGATGTTCCCGCCTTCGATTTTGAGGGTTTGGAGCGGCAAACGATCCACGCCTCCCGGTTGGTAATGTCGCTTTTGCCGCCTCTGCAGCCAACCTGCCCACTCCCCATGCATCGCGCTCCGGATTATGAGGGTAGAGAGATGAGTAAATAGTCGAGAAGAGTACTTTGGGAATAGCCTGTCAAGAGCGTTTTCTATGAGCCCAGCGCTTAGATCCTCAATAAGGATTTCTTCTGTGCCAGGAAGGTGATCCTGCAGCCTTCTGAGAAGCCCATTTTCATCGCGGGTATAGGCTTCGTTCGGATCATAGGCGATGTGGAGAGCTGGAGGAACGGGGTTGCGTTCACTTTGGCCCAGCTGACGAGCGAAGTACACCAGGACGTCGGTGGCGAATCCCGAATGCAGCGCGACTTGAGCGGTTAATGCTCCGTGTTGGTCAGCCTCGCCTTCGTAGGTCATCCTCACACTGTGGACCCACCCGCGTGAGTGTTTCCTAAGGGTGAGAGTCGACTTGCTTCCTTTCGATACGCTTGCCAATGCTTTAAGCCTTTGGATAATTGGCTCGAGTTGCTGGTAGTTCCAAAGGTCGAGTGCGACCGAGAATGAGCATTTCGTTGACGTTGGGATGTCCACAGCGTCGACTATTTGCTCCAGAATGCCTTGTTCGAGACCTCCGAGTTCCAAGGAAAGGAGGCACGGGAGGGGTACGCGAGTTTGGGATGGAGGTGAACGAGTGAAATGAGTGTTCCGGACTTGGAGTCGGGTGAGCTTGGGTGAGCTGGAGAGGATTTGGAGGAAAGTGTTAACATCCGGAGCGCCCCGCCAAATTGTTTGAATGTCCAAGAGAGCGAGCTCATGAAGGTTTGAAAGTACCGGGATGTTCCAGTGAGCTCCATTATTACGGATATGTACGATCCGCAACATGGGGGCCGAACCGTTGAACAAGAGCATCGGGTGAATGGGTGATGAAGGATCGAGCCTCAATTCCTCCAGAAGTGGAGCCGAATGAACTGCGAGGCGATACTTAGTGATGTCGTCTACAGCATGTATGTCCAAAACCTTCCATCGACAGGTGTGTTGGAATAATTTGTCTACGGTGGGCGAGGAAAATAGACCACCACAAAAGATCAACCGCAACGGCAAAGACCCGGAAAAAGCAACGTCAAAAAGCCACGCCGACAAGCCCCGCGACAAGACGCCCCAAAAGTAGGGCACACAATCCAAGAAGACCGTCCAACATCACCACACAACCCCCACACACCAAACGGCACGGTAATATTTCGAGATGGAGCGGGGCAGGGACTTTTTCACGAACTCCCACATAATGACTTGAAATAGCTCCAGAGGGACCGTTTCGATGGGAGATAGCTGCCGGTGTTGGGTACTGGTGGCAGCGACACCATTGCCAAACGCTACTGTTGACAGACTGGCAGATGCCTCCGTGATCCGGTCCTGAGGTTTCGCTAGACAAGGTCCTCCGGGGTTTCTAGAGAAGTATAGAAAACTCAAACTCGACTCGAAAGCGTATGAAATCCGCGTAGGTCCTACAATCGAGCGACAGTTTCTGGGAGGCCATTGGTTGGTGCTGACACCGAGTCAGGGACAGGTTGGCCGAGACTGTATTCGGTTAGCTTTGCCAAGCTGGGTTTATCCATATTTTGACCTTCTGGAGACGATTGATGATGGAGAATATGGGCTGATCGGTGGTTGTGGAGGTCTAACTTGGATCAGAATCACTGTGGTGAAGACGTGATAACCACAAACGTTACAATCACAGCTGTATGACTCATGGTCTCTGCGATAAAGTGGAAGAGAGTATCAACTGGCAGGTCCGGCTCTGCAAGTCCTGTTTAGAAGGGTTTGAGAACATCGAGACCCGGCGTTTGGTGGTAGATTACGATTACCAAGGCCCTCCGTTAGCGGGCGCTGCCAGCTTTCTGCGTAAACTTTGTGCGGCTCCTCGCGGCATCTATAGCGCTTCGATTTGGCTTCCGTGGGTTATGGAAGGAGGCAAAGTGGGTGAAGAGGTCTTTTCTGGTGATCAAACGAAGCGAAGGAAGCTTCTGGACGGCGAAATCGGCAAGTTCCCTATCGTTCGAACCCACTTTTTCAGCATTCCAAATATTGTCGGGACCAACCAGGTATGACCAGAATGTTCCAGCCACGCGTCCGACTGCCTGAGTGATCGAGGCTCTGGTCGAGGCCGACCAACACGCGGTGCAAAGGAGGAGACAGCCTGTACAAAAGCTTCCTTCGCGCTTAATAGCTGTGAATGAAACAAGCTAATTGCACATCATAAGTTCCCCAGTTGAGTCATTTGTCGCCGTATTTGCAGCCCATTTCCCTCGAGTGCAGAGGGGTGGGGCTGGGTGAGCCAAACAAAGTCAATTGCAAGCGGTGCAGCGCTCAAAGGGAGATTTTCCATCTCGAGGTTCCAGCGGGTTCTACAACATTCCATTGACCAATACACATCCCCCACCGCCCTCTGTCAGCCTCAAGCATCTCTTATTAGGCACTTGCCCATCGTCTTTCGTCGTCTCTCACTTTCCTACCCTCTCCCCCTTCCGACGACGACCAGCAGCTTAGTCTCGACCTCGACTATTCCCATTTAGACCAAATCTAGATACTCTCAATCTCGCCCCAGCCCTTCGCCCCCAACCTCAACCACATCACCAACTACTACTTCTCATCAACATGGTCAAAGAAACCAAGTTCTACGATCTATTGGGCGTGCCACCAGCAGCCAGTGACGCCGACCTCAAGAAGGCTTTCCGCAAGCAGTGAGTCGCCAAACGCGCGCGCATATTTTTTGCGCTCTGTAGTGGGCGATCTGGGCTTATTCATTAACCACACCATAGAGCATTACAACACCACCCAGACAAAGGAGGCGATCCCGACAAGTTCAAGGACATCAGTCGGGCGTGAGTGTCGCTAGACCGTGCAACATGTTTGCCGAACGGCATAAGCTGACGGTTGCCTTGCTTTTTTCAGTTACGAGGTTCTTTCCGAACAACGAACACGCGATGCGTACGTTAACAATATCCGGTTGTGCAAGTCAATGACTCTCGGCGGAACCAATTTCGACGTGGAACGGGTCTTAATTTTCCTCTGAAGGAGGTCGAGCGCGTGTTTTCGGGCGCTTTTTTGCACCTGAACGTGGCCGACGACCCGGGTCACGGCAAAATCGACGGCGCGTGTCTCTCGTACGGCGCCTGACAGTGGTTCCCACCGAGAGTCATTTGGTAACACTCGACTAGAGATGCTCACTCGCCTCGCTTTTCTTTGTCTAGGTATGACCGCTTTGGTGAAGCCGGCTTAGAAGGTGGCGGACCCGGTATGGGTGGAATGGACCCGCAAGACCTGTTTTCCCAACTCTTTGGTGGTGGAGGTCCGGGCTTCTTTGGTGGTGGTGGACGGCCCTCTGGTCCTCGGAAGGGCAAAGACCTCGTTCACCGCGTCCACGTCACTCTTGAAGACCTCTACAAGGGCAAGACGACAAAACTCGCATTGACAAAGCATATCATCTGCGCCAAGTGCAGCGGCAAAGGTGGCAAAGACGGCGCCGTCAAGAAGTGCGCGACGTGCAACGGTCGCGGCGTCCGCATCGTCATGCGTCAGCTGGGCCCCATGATTCAGCAGATGCAGCAACCTTGCAACGACTGCGAAGGAGCTGGCGAGCAGATCGATCCTAAAGGACGGTGCAAGGTGTGCAACGGCAAGAAAGTCGTATCGGAAAAGAAGTTCCTGGAAGTACACATCGACAAGGGCATGAAGGGTGGTCAGACCATCAACTTCCCTGGAGAGAGCGACCAGGCGCCAGACACGATTCCCGGAGACGTGGTCATCGTCGTAGAAGAGAAGCAGCATGCAAGGTTCAGGAGGGAAGGCAACGACCTTTGGTACGATGCCGAGATCGATCTTTTGACGGCTTTGGGTGGCGGCCAGCTTGCGATTCAACATTTGGACGACCGCGCTCTTCTCATTAACATAGTACCAGGAGAGGTCATCAAACACGGTACGTTACTCCCAACGCCCTCTTCCCCCTCATAAGTAATACTAATTTCTTTAACGACTCGACTCTCACAGGAGCTCTAAAAGTCATTCGCGGACAAGGAATGCCATCCCAAAGGCACCACGAAATGGGCGACCTCTTCATCCGAATCAACGTCAAATTCCCCGACAGCATCGACCCGGAGCTCGTTCCGCACCTCGAGAAGGCTTTGCCACCTCGAAACCCGGCTGCAACGTTCGCTCCCAACATCATGGTCGAGGAGGTGGACATGACGGACTTGGATGCCAAGCAGCAGACTCGCGCTGGAAAGGCGAGCGGAGAGGAGATGGACGACGACGAGGAAGGAGGAGAGCCACGCGTTCAGTGCGCACAGCAGTAAAATGCATGCCTCAGTTCGTCAGGTTATGGTGGTGCCGGCTTCCTTTCCGCGCTCTTCCCTCGCTTCTTGGTTTTGATCAGTGTGTACGCTGCCCATTCCTTCTTTCCCCCCCTTTCCTCTGCATACCTCCGGCATCATATATAGCACGCATTTCGACACCTTGAAACACTCCTTACTCGAGTTTTTTTTACCAACCCTCCCATAGTTCGTCGAACTTAATATCGCATTAGACGAAAGTGTGTTATATTTAAAAATGCATTGTTTTCGGTTTTCTCGTTCCCGTTGAGTGTGATTCAAATTATTCCAAAGTGGGTGGGGGTGTATTCTACGGGGCGGTGCTTCAGGAGGTCGACTTTGGCGAAGTCAATCCCACTTGGTCTACAACAGACGAAGGTGTCATGAGCAACCCTGAATGCGAATGAATGGGCGTGCTCGTACCTCTGGCTTCTGCTTGAATTCGTCGTAGATCTTCTTATTGAAGATACTGACCTCCGTCTCGTTTTCTGCAGAAGAAACTAGTCAAACCTTCCCTCTATGAGGGGAAAGGAAACCTCTTCTTCTCACCAGCGCCAAGGGTAGCAAGCGTAGCCGAATCATCCGACCATACCATAGTCTCGTCGTTCTCGAGGTTGATGATAAGGTTTGTTGTCTAAGACCGTGGGGTAGGGGCACTCGGGTTAGGAGCACAGGAGAAACGTTTCCCGAGGTCTAGCGACCAGGAGCAAGAGGCGGTCTTGCCTTCGCCCCATGAGCTACGGTGTAAAGCTTGATCGTGTCAAGTTCAACATTTCGATACGGTTTCCAGGCTCCTTGAGTCTTGATAGCTAAAGACCCGCTCGTGAAATTTGGGAGTCAGCCTCCTCCTCATCACTCCTTGTCCCCCCAGGCGCTTAGGAGGTACCTTGTCGTACGAGATCCTTCAGCTGTCCCACAGTAGTTTGCTCCAAGTTCAAATCATGCAGGACCATAGACTTGGTCGTCCGGAATTCGAAAGACTTGATCACTCGAATGGTGATGGTTGCAGACGTCGTGGGCTTGAGGAGGTTTGCTGGGGTAGTGTCCAAGTCTTCTGTTGGATAG
This sequence comes from Tulasnella calospora MUT 4182, assembly GCA_000827465.1. Taxonomy (NCBI): domain Eukaryota; kingdom Fungi; phylum Basidiomycota; class Agaricomycetes; order Cantharellales; family Tulasnellaceae; genus Tulasnella; species Tulasnella calospora. The sequence continues at coordinate 16,144 of KN823331.1, forward strand.
TCTAAACCCTCTAGATTTGAGGACATCGTTTCTGTTGATGGATATGTGGCGAGGGCGGGAGGATGGCGGAAGCAAATACCAGCCTCCCGAGATTGGTTGGCGGTGTTTGCCGTGGCTGAGATTCCCAGGGCTTCCGAAGGACTTTTCGATCCGTCACTTCTCCCCTCCCGCGTAGACACCTTCAAATATGAGCATACCGCCGAACCTATTGGCTGCTGCAAGGTCCTCGTATAGAAATGTCCTGAAAGCGGGCACCAAAACTTTCCAAGGTGGGTTTCAAGTCTACCGCACGCCGTGAGTGAACTAGCGCGACTAATGACGTTGCACGTTATGTGCGCTTGCCTGTGTAGGAGATGCCCGGCTGCTGGAAGGTGAGAAGATGAGGTTCTGAAAACTATTTCAGTACTAAAATGCGGCCGTATCAATAGCATGGCGGGAAAAGGCTCGCAACGAATTTGTCAAGGGCCGGTCAATAACAGACGTCAGGCAGTATCAAGACCGAATTACCTTGGCTAACGAAGTGGCTACCGTCCTCCGAACGAATATTGTCCAGGCAGAGCAGGGCGGATCTGAAGTTTGGAGTATGATCCATCGACACTCGCGATATTGGCCATTGCTGATCAATCGAACAATTTCTCATTCCTAGCCCTTCGATTGACGAATGATACGGAAATCGGAGACAACATGACGATTAAGAATCCCGAACCTGTTGAATGCAAAGGCTCGAAAGCTAGGAGGAAAAAAGCGGAGGCAGAAGCGGCTCAACAGGCCACCGAGTGAGTACCGACCGTTCTTTCCCCGTAAACCGACAATCGTTGACCAAATACTCAGTCATTCATAATATTATAATATATTGCCGCTTTCCTACTTTGTTTTGCAGTGCTCTATTTGACGACAGGTCGAACTCTATGCCGAGTGAAGTCGCAGAGACAGTTTTTGAAACCGCGAAAGTAGCGAGGAGAGAAATCGAACCTGCACCGAATGAGCAAGACGGCCCGGAAGACCTATCAGAAGTATATGAGACTCCGGATTTGAAAGACCCTTTGCAGGATGCCGACGTCTCGGTTAATCCGAGGCGACTTAATAAGAAGGCATTGTTCAAAGCTCATCAGCAACGCATCATGCCCGAACTTAGGGAGGAAGATCTGGAAGAGATGTTCGTCCGAGGAAGTGGTCCAGGTGGTCAAGCGACCAATAAAGTCAGTCTGGGGCTCAATTGGTCGACCAAACTGACATCCTGACCGAGCGGTCTTTCAGACGTCGAATAACGTCTCGCTCATCCACAAGCCTACTGGAATCCGAGTAACATGTCACCAAACTCGCTCTCAGGCAACAAACCGACGGCTAGCAAGGAGAATGCTCCTGGAGAAGCTGGACCAAATGCAGAATCCCGGTCTCACGAAGGCGGATTTGGTCAAAGCCAAGAAGAAAGAGCGTGAGAGGCAGAAGGCCAAGAAACAAAAGAAGAAGAAACGACAACAAACGGAGGAGTGTGATTCACGGAGCGAGGTGGAGGAAGTGGATTGACAGCAAATGGCACGGAATCGCCACGAGTTTGCGAGCAAAGTTTATCTCCCGTACATTACACCCTAATCTAACGGGAAGTGGTACAACAACAGCGTGCTGCTAGATATATGATCATGGTCCTTGTGACAGGGGCTCGTAATTATCTCGTCTCCCTTTTCGTGTTTCGCCATCTACCTTCATCGCCTCTCCATTCGCGAGTACCTTGTATGTCCTCCCCCTCCATATAACGGTACTCCCCACAATAGCTACTGCCCAAATGGGCAATGCGCATAGCTCCCTCGTCCACCATGCCAGGAAGAACTGCCATTGTTCTGACCTGGGGATTGGCTGGCCAGCTAGAGCAGTTTGTACGTCAAGGTCCATGATGAACCAGATAGAGAAATGTGTGAGGAGGAATAGCCACATGGGAAGGCCCACGAAGTAGCGCACGGCCCAAGCTGCGAGGAGACCGGCGATAACCGATTCCGTGAACGGTTCAAGAACCGTAGCAGCCAGAACCATTTTCTTCCGAACGCGGATCCAACGAACTCGCCTCCACACGTAATCCATAAACGTCATTCGTCCGATAGCGTTCTCCGCGATGTCGCAGGAAAGGTCGTGGCGCAATCCGAGCTCATGCCAAATCGCCATGCCAATCATGTTGTCTTCGGCCATGAACTTGCCAAACGCTGCCATACCATAACCCTTTCTTGACCCGACAGCTCTCGCAGGTTCGTCCAGTGGTGGGAGGGGCTTCGCCTTTAGGTCCGCGTTAACCCGTTCGATGTCGGAACGACGGTACATGCTTGACTTGCCCGTCACACACGAATCAAATGCCAGGACGTTCAACGCGATGTACATCTTCGCATGGTTCGTGTTTAGGAAGGCGCCTTCGACGCGGGAGCCGAACGACCGTTCCCGAACGTGGGCGAAAGGAACGTGATGTACCAGACCGATGGGACGTTTTCCTGGCCTTGGCGGTGTTTGTAATGCATCCACGGCTCGTGCGAGCGTCCCAGGGTCCACGAGAACATTTGAGTCGAGTACCCAGAGGATGTCGTATTTGGCGCCTTTGTAAGCTCGCATTAGGTTGTTGACTTTGGGATTCGGGCCGACGGTCTCTTCGCCTAAAACATATTAGTCAAGCGGGCAGCCTGATCACCCAACTCCGCGGACTTACCAACAATCACCTTAGCGTCTATCTCTGGATATTTCTGAAGCAGCTCCTCCACTACGGTCAGGGCTTGATCCGTTTCTTCAGCTACGCAGAAAAGAATTTCGAATTTGGGATATTGTTGGAGGCATGTAGACTCCAGGTTTTCAAACATGTTGCAGTCCAAGCCCTTCAGCGGACGAAGGATTGAAACACCAGGTACATCAGATGGAGATGCGGAAGTAAGCGGTGATCGTGGCTTGCTGCTGTATCTTGTCCGTCTACAAGAAATCCAGCTCGGTCAGAATTTGTTCAGCCCGACCTCGTAGTGGATACGCACGCTACTCGCCAACCAAGCAAGCTAATAGACCATAAAAACAAGTACCAGGTGATAGATACCCCAGCAATAATCGTACTTGTCGTAGAGGCCTCCTCTGCTGGTAAGTTGTTGTCCACCGCCATGAGGGGCGGGTTGAGGGAGGTGGGGAAACGCGCGAGGTAAGTTTGGCCCACGTGACGCGGAGATAACGGAGCGCTAGAAGGCGCACATTTTTACTGAGAAGGCTCCTTCACGGCACCGACCCAAACCCGTTCACTACGCACACAAGGCATTGCTCGGATGAGCACACTCCCGTTATATTGGAAGCTCTCTTCCTCCGCCACCGAAGAAAGGCTGAGTGCTTCGGTTGATCTGGTCAGCAGTTTGGAGCAATTTCAGCTAGACCACGCCCCAGAGCCCTACCTGAACGGAGCCGCCACCGACGAATCTACGGCAGAGGAGGTCAATCCGTCATCAAAACCCAAGAGCTTCATTGAATCTATAACCTCGGAGGATGTTCGTTATGCTCTGCGAAGGTTGACGCGTGGGCTCGCGAGTCCCAAGGAG
>KN823332.1:23597-35048 GCA_000827465.1 Tulasnella calospora MUT 4182
ATGAGATTAGGAGCTACGGGCGAGTCATAGTAGAATTTGAAATTCCAAAACGGGAAGGTCCCAGTAGATTTGAAATTTCCTGGCTACTAATGGTGTCTTTGGATCAGTGATTCTATGGCTGAACACGCTCTTCGCGTTTAGTGACGAAGTCCAGACTACTCCAGTAGCCAACAAGATTCGGGATATGGCCGTTTCTGAAGGCACCGCCGCTGTAAGTTTGAAGTTTCCAGTACTCCAAGTTTGATTCGATACTCATAGCATGTTCACTGGTGATAGGTTGATGGTCTCAAGGATGCTAGCGGAGCCGGACTTCAAGCTTCCGACGACGAAGACGACCCAACCACGGCTATGGGCGCGAAGAGTATGTTGTATCGCATCGTCTTATCGTCTATAACGCTTTATCTCCTAACACAGTCATGGAATGATGGATTACCACCCCAAACGCGGTTATGGGTAACCCGCGCCGAGGCGTGGCGATACGTTATTGTGGGTCTTGTCAGCGAATTAGTTTGCTTTTAAGCGCCCTTTGACTAAGCCGTTTCTCGTCATATTTTACTAATTTGGCTCGCGTCATCCTCCTTTTCTTGCTGTTTGCTGTCACGTGTTGCGTCCCTTCCGATTCCTTTCCGCATCCGGTCCCGTTTCGTACTCCGCTTTCGGTTATATTTCGTCTTCCCTCTCTTCTCCACTTTTCCTGCATGCCCTCTCCATACTCCTCCTCGCATCTCTTTTTCTTTTTTTCCTTTACTCTTTGGGGCTTCAACGCCGCCGTTGCGGACCAAGAACCCACCAGTGGAGGAGGAGAACCCGTCGCGAGGTATGATTCGACTCATTCTGAACCGCCGTGAACCGTTTTTTGACACCCTACTCACTCAGCCGCGAAATGCAAACGACCCCGCTGGCCAACAAGATTCAGAACATGGCCATGACCGGAAGCTTGACCGTATGTATCTCATGCTCGGACGGAGGTCAACTTACTAACCTTGGACTTTTCCCTATCATGTCTCAAAGCCCGGCAACGACGACAGAGCCCACCTTCAGGCCTCCGACGATGAGGAAGTTCTCGGCGTCCTAAAGCCCGGAAACGACAACGGGGCCAACCTACAAGCCTCCGATGATGAAGAGGTTCCGATCATCTCGACAGGCCAGAAGAGTGCCGACATGCGAAAGTTGGCCTCCGACAGCGATTGCAAATCTGACGACTCGGCCGCAAGCGAGCATGCAACTGGGAGTCAAACCGTAGCCCCAATCACCAACGAAATCGCCGACGCTTCTCCCAACTCACAACATTCAAAGTGATGAAACTTGCGGACGTCAACGGTGGGGCCACCCTCGCCATTAGACGACTCCCCCGAGAACTCAAAGATTGATTGTTGACGGAAAGGTCTTGACGATCATTCTTGTCGGTCGCATCGCGGAAACGCACGTTCATACGGACAAGCCCGTTGCAAGCCTCCACATCCTGCCGTTGCTTGATTCGGACTTGGTAACGGCAAAGCGCGCTATGGGGATTTACAGCATTCCACCTCAACGTGAGTACAGCTCTGACTATCTCGGGTCGAGGCTATGAACGGTCGCTAAAATGATTATTCGGACCAGCCGCGACCAATTACACTACGGTTCGTGTGTCCTGTGCTCAATCGAAGCGGGGCGTTCAACAAGTACGTCGCATTCAAGCTGAATAATACGGCGCTAACGCATCCTCCATTTAGTACAAGCTCTTCAAGGCAGTATACGACGTCACTGGGACGAAGGAAATCAAACCGAAGGAACAACATGGAGAGTACAACATTCACATCTCGCCCCAGGAGATTTGGTATCTTTGGAACTCAACATGAAGAAATTTACGAACAAGGCCCAAATTCAACAAGCGTCTTTCGACCTTAAGGCGGTCCTGCTTCTACGCAAGGCGAAGGGGGAGGACGAGGCGATCGCTAGGAAGGTGCTCAATTCTAATACCGAGAGCTTTTCGAGCTCGTTCTACTCTGACCTTCGCTCACCTATCAAGGGGAAAGGGAAGGCGAAAGCTTAGATAGTCATGAGTAGTCACTTCTGCATTGTATTCGTGACCGATCGTATTAGTATAGTGATGTCCTGACCGCCTGCGAAGAGTGTGAATTGACCACCCTGATAGCCGGTTATGGGTAACCCGCGCCGAGGCGTGGCCATATATTATCACAGAACGAAGCGAAGCGTTGTCCCGACGGGCCCCATACGACGCAAAACAATTGCAGACCGGATCCGCCATACCAATCAATTGTTCACCAATGAATAATGGCATGGAATATGAGGACGAGGAAGACGTGTCACTACTCCGCGAAGGAGTGGCTGTAACACCGTAGCACCCCTCGACATCCGTCGACAGCACGACGATTGCATCTGGACTTGTAAGCAACCACGGAGTTGGTTCGCGAAGGATGGTAGCCTGGTACAGGGGCCATTTAAGTCCAGGATAAACAAGCGATTGGCATGGAAGAGTATCCAGCATTGTTGTCGATTCGATTGGCTTTGGAGAAGCGAAATTATCTTGGACGTCGAGTATAGATTCAAGATGTAGGTCCTAGCTACAGCAAAACCATCCTTCCGTATAATGGCGTCGATTACTTCGTTTTTGAGCTGCCAATTCAGAGCCGAGTCGCTATCAGGGACAATTCGGTGTAAAGAAAATCATTCCATTACCTGGTATACACTGGACTCGGAGCTTGTGCCCACGCGAGCCGTCTCTGACGAGGCGGAGGTGTAGTCGCTTTTGGATTTGTTGGAACTCAATTTCAGACTGCCGTTTTGTGAAACAGCCTTGACGAAGCCGGTTTCAGGGCTCTGAGTAGACTGAGAAAACACCAAAAGCGAGCCCATTCGATCCAAAATACCAGAGAACCCGGATATTACTTGCCGGAAATCAATCTGAAGGACCAATGTACCGCAATTGCAGCGGCTATGTAATCCCAGTAGAAACGTATACGTGATGTAGGAGCTGACGAACATCGCCCAAATGTCAGAATCTCCGAGAGGCACATAAACAGAGGAACATGCTTTGTTGAGACGTGCGATTTAATGCAGTGGAGGTTATCATCTTTTTCTACCACAGTCCCGTCGACGGCGCCCCTGATTGGAGAGCATGTAATGATCGGTTTTGGGTGTTGTGGTCTACAACGTCCCACAGCTCTATAGAGAATCCCTTCATCTAAATGAGGAGTTAGTGCGAATGGATGAGCTTCATCCAGAGGACGGTTTCAGGTGGCGCTGATATCAGGGGTGGGTCCATGTCCGCGAACGAAGTCTCTTTTGCCGAAGCAGGTTGCAGTTCCAACAAGCGGGTTCTCTCTTTCACATAATCTGGTGACTCCCTCGCGGATTTCTTGAACATCCGAAGCGAGGGCAGGGCAATGGCAATTAATAATGTCAACAAGACAGAGGGTCTATTGAATACCAAGGACAGGAAAGGGAGCTGAGCGCGAACATGCGTTGCAGAGAAAATGGGAGACACGGGAAAGAGCGCTGGCAACGGGAGGGCAACAAAGACGAGTAAAAGCGATATAAAAGGTGTGAAGCCAAGAGGTGCTGTTGATTGTACATGTGCTGATGATTGAAGAAAGGGATAAGTTACTGGTTGGTGCTGTGCTTGATGGATTGGTCGACATCGGTGTGGACCCAATATGGTAAAATGTACAGGAAACGGAGCTGAAAGGCAGGACGTGGATGTGCGAAAGCAAATCAAAGGATGTGAAAGAAGCGAGGAAGAGACACGGAAAAGAAAGGGATTAGTATGGCGCGCCGTTTGTGTCACGACCGGCGACTACAACCGACAATCGACGACCGACGACCGACAATTGCCGACTGACAATCGACAATCGACAATCAACGATTGACAACCACCGAGACCATCACCGAGACCAAATAAATAGATAATATATAACTATCTGAGGAGTAACTAGTCTATTGTATACTAATCCTGCACGTATTTGATTTGCCGTGCTCTTTGCGCTGTTAACACCGGTTAAGACCGACACTGAAAACCCTGACGACCTACAACCAACAACTGGCGATCGACGATTGACGACCAACAATTGACAACCAACAACCAACAACCGACGATCGACGATCGACGATCTACAACTGACAACCAACTTGACCAACCAACAACTGACGATTGACGAATCCATCCTCTTATCACGTGACCTCTCCTCGATTTTCTGTCTGACTCGGACAGCCCTATCCAACACCATGCCCTTGCTTGATGAAGCACCATTCACAGAAGAGGAGGTGTTGGAAGTGGTTCAACTTGTCAACACCATCCTTGCACCCATTCATGACTTCATCACTACAGTTAATGGTGTTGCAGTTGCTCCTGAAACCTTTCTCCAACTTCCCTACCGCCAGGAGCAGCTACAAAACCTTATTGATCATTTCTCAATCATTCATGATCTCATTCCTCGACCAGTCTTTGAGCCACATATGACTTCAATGATCCTTGCACGTGATCAGCTCCTTGAAGCAGAAGCCCGTGCACCTTCTTTATCCGAGGAAGATATGGACAGCAAGCTGCTTTTTGGGGCACTAGAACTGGAGCATGGACCAACCGGAAATGTAAGGCTGGCAATTCCAAGGGAGTTGGTCAAGAGCCTTATGGAGGATGTTGGCCTTACAAATTTAGAGATTGCTGATGTCCTTGGTATGTTATTGGCCCAAATTGAGCTGAAAAAACTGGACAAGTTAACACGAAGGAATTCAGGGTGTTCACGAAGTACCCTCCAGCGTCGTATTAAGGAATGGGGTCTCGAACGACGGCACAGCACCCTGGGCGATGAGGAGCTGTTCTCCTTAGTTGTACGCCTGAAGACTGGCCTTGGATTATTTTACGGAGAGCGTGCAATGATGGGGCTGATTAAAGCAGAGGGTCACTGGGCACCCCGCTGGAAGGTCCGGGCTCTTCTTCAGCAAATTGACCCCGAGGGGATACGAGCACGGTGATGTCAGGCCACAATCTTAAGTACTCTATTCTGATGCCATTGCACCTGTTTTTAGGTGGAAACGAGCGATTGTTCGACGAAGCTATTATGTTCCATTTCCAAACTCATTGTGGCATATCGATGGCCACCATAAGGTAGTGTGATGTTTTCCTCAGAGATCTGCCTTGCAAATCCTGACTTCAGCCTGGGCTTAAGTTGATCCGCTGGAAAATTGTTACTCATGGCGGTGTTGATGGGAAAACTCGTGTGGTAGTGTACCTCAAGGCGTCCAATAACAATCGAGCAGAGACGGTACGAAACGTTTTCCTTGAATCAACTGGGACTTTTGGATGGCCGAGTCGTGTGCGAGCAGATTGGGGAGGGGAGAATCTTGGTGTCAAGGCAGAGATGGAGCAGGCACGTGGAACTGGTCGGTGTTCATTCTTTGCTGGGCCATCAACTCATAACCAACGAATTGAACGTGAGACCAATCTACCAGTTTGTTGTGCTCACTATTGGCTGAAATAGTTTTTGGAAGGTCTCTGGCGTGATGTCTTCACATGGTCAATCCAGGGCTTCTACAGCCTTTTTACTCTCATGGAAGAGCATCAAATCCTCAACCCGGATGATGGTGTCCACTTATGGGCTCTCCATTTCATATTCCTCCCTCGTATTAACCGGGCACTTGCGGGATTTCAAGACACCTGGAATAATCACAAGTTATCCACGCAAAAGAATAAGACTCCACTTCAATTATGGCAGCAAGGTAACTTGGACTCTGGTGGCACCAAAAACCAATAGACTGACTTGCAGATTTGGGTCAGGAATTCTTGCGGCTGTGCACCAAGGTTTCACAATCCAACTCCTGCCAGGTACCCAACTGGATGACAACGATCCCATTGTTCAATCCAATGCCCCTGACTTCACACTCTATGGAGCTGACTTCCGAGGGGCTCAGCGGGAGCGACGACCAACTGATCCACATGTCGTCTTTGATTCACCATTGTTACCATTTGAACTTACGGAAGAGATCCTTGCCTACCTCCAGCACGCAATTAGTGGGATCAATGAAGATGCAGATTTCTACGGAACTGCTAAGTATCTAACTACCTTACAGTGTCTGCAGCAGCTTTGTGAAAAAATGAATGCATAGCTGTTACATGTCTTCAGGAAAGCGTGCAGCCCCGTAGGCTTTAGACTTGCCCCAGACTTCCCAGGCCTCATCAGACGATAGAGATGGCAGGTCTTCAGATATTAGAAGGAAAGAGGCATATGGGACAAGCAAGAAGAAAAGGAAATCCGAAGCGCTGAGGACTGAAGATGGAGTGAAGGAATGAGGCGGAAGTTTCTTCACGAGAAAGTCGAGGATTGTAGACAACCCCTTGGGCCCATAACTGGAAGCGGTATCAGATGTACAGAATCGACAGTGGAAAGGGTGATGGAGTGGACTTACTAGCCGGAATGCACCTCGCCTGTTGCAACTAACCTCTCTTCAGCTGACTTCAGCGTCCGCTCACCATAACGGAAGGCCTCAAGTGAATAATGGAGATAAGGGTGGTAAAAAGCGGCCTTGAGAACGGCCAGCTTAGCTTCAAGCCGAGGTGGGATGGTAGCAAAGTCGATGACTCCAGGATACCCGGCAGTAATCCCTCGCTTGATATCCCTCCGTCGGGTCTCCTGATGGAATCGGCAGGCCTCAAATGCTCGCCAAGCAGGCAATTCCAGGTGTTTCGGATTCTTCAGTGTTGGCTGTTGGCTTGCCTCACTTGCGAGAATTAAGCAGACCTCCCGATACTTCGGATCAATATCAGACAGGAGTGGATCATCGCAAAAGGCGCAAAGAGGGTTGGCGCTGGATTGGATGCCTAGCAATGACAAAGGTATTACTCATCCGAACTAATACTTATAGGAAACGCCGACCGAAGCCATGCGGAGATTATACCTACGAGTACCAGATGGTCCCGCTTTCACCTTATCTTCTTCATCTTCAGCCTCCTCCGAATCGTTGGCCTCCGGATCATCGATAAGTTCATCCTCCTCTATAGCGTCATCCACATAAAACTCCCCATTGCGCTTTCCATGTACCAAGCGCCCGTCCGCCTCCCCATCAGAAGAAGGCTCCGCAGGTGCCTCATAGCGAGGTCGCTTCCTCTCCGGACTGAGGATCGCCGGCATGCTTTGGTGACGAGAGTGCAACCGCTTGGAGCCAGAAGGCTTGCGGCGAGCCTGAAAGAATTATCGGTTAGTATACCATCGGATTTAATCGGGGACAGACTTACTGGGCATTTGGTGTTATGTGCCTCTAGCTTCTCAAGTGCAAAAGTCCCATTACAGGACTCACAGACAAGGAAGTCATCCTCTTCCTCCTCATCGGCCTCTTCATCTGATACTTGTCCCCCTTTCTTGCGGTCCCATAGCCTTACCCCCTTTCCATAATCAGGCACCTCAGCATCATAGTTAAGGCGGAGAATGATGATGGTTCTGCGAGAGTAAGCGGAGTACAGCTGGCTACCATTCGGATATATCGGACTACCATTTGGGGACTTGAATTGAACTGGGCAGAGGGCGTTGCCAAGATCTCGGTTAATGTAAAAAAACCTGTGGCGGAATGATTAGTAATGCCCATCAACAAGCAGTTGTCCAAGCTCACCGATACGAGGATTCCACAAAGTCAATAGTACCCGTAAATGGTGCTTCAAGTGCTTTCTTGACCTCGGTGCTCGTCATACTCGTCCACAACTCCGGACACGCACTAAGGCCTGCCAGGTCACAGCCAGCTTTAACCCTCGCACCCAGCTTCTCCACGTTGGATTGAGGTATGAGATAGACAGTCTTTGGAGCCATGACCTTCTTGGGTGGTCCGATGGGCCCGGAGGAGCTTGATTTGCGACCCTTGGACTTCGGTACTGGGGTAGTAGAAGAAATCCACGGCCCGGAAACCGCGGCCTTCTGAGGTGATGTGAAGACAGCAGGAAGGGCAGATGCAATGGCACTCGGAAGCACACCGGGGATGTGGCTCGTGGCCACTCCTGCAGCACCCCATTGAGAGGACCGCTGAGACGGAAGCTCAAACGGAGATGGCTGGCCAGGCCTGCGGTATGTTGGCGAGTTCTGACTTTGCCCAAAAGTGAAGGCCGATGAGGCTGCCATTTGTGCGAGGCCATGCATGCTCGGGCGTGCCATCGCGACGGAAGAGACTGGCCCTGTGGAGAAGTACTCGGCGGCGCCTGAGGGAGGTCCTGGGGAAGGCTGAGCCCAAGGATCGTAATTCCAAACAGCAGTGGGATGTGTGCCACCTGGGATTGGTTGGGTCGGCGCTTCCGAGGGAGATTGAGTAGCCGATTCTGGTTGGAATGCCTTAGAGGTCACGAAATTGGTGTGGGGCACCGAGATAGCTGGAGTCGCCGAGGGTGACAGCAGTGAAGTACTTGCGGACATCGTGCTGGGGGGCATGATATGGAATCCAGAGGACGAGGTAGTGGGTTGGACCTCCAAGTTTGTTGGCGAAACCGGAGGTCGGTGTGGTTGGATGACCAGCCGATCCGACGTGAGGTTCTCCGCTTGAACGATTGGAGCGGATGCGATTGGAGCAGACGCGATTGCAGCAGATGCCGTTGGAGCAGGTCCAGTGGGAGCGGGTTGGGTGGGACCAAGTCCTGTTGAAGGAGTCGCAGTCGGAGTGGTCGCAGTCGGAGCAGCCATCGTCGAAGTTGGCACGGTGGAAGCGGGCGTCATCGAGGCAGACGCAATCGAAGCAGGTACAGTTGAAGCAGGTACGGTTGCCGAAGATGTTGAGTCGGTATTTGCCTAAAAGGAGGGTGAGAGAGACGTGTTCAGCCGCAAATTACAAGGATGAAATGATAAAGGAAAGAAAGACGTACGTTGGATTGTGAAAGCGCTGCGGCAGCGGCCGTGATAACCTCCGGGGTGGCCCCACATGATCTCAAAATTTCGGCGAGAGCCGTGGCGGACAACATTGCACTCCAATGTTAAACCCGCCGCTGCAATCACAAGTTAGTGAGAGTAGGGAGAGGGTAGGAGTTAGAGTCCTCACCTTCAGCACAGTGAAGCTGCTGAGGGACCAACACTCCAACTATGCCTCAATATATACTCTGGGCTCGCTCGTAGCGGACGCGACCGGGGGTGATGGGGGCGACGTGGCATACTGGCGTTGTTTGTTGTGCTAAACGGAGATGAATCAGTGAACGTGCCTCACAGAATGAAGCCGAGCACGTACATAGAGCAGTCTTGTGCATGCCATGGACCTAAAGTGAAAGGGGTTGAGCGGGAATGAAGTTTGAGTGACAGGCTGGACAAGAATTGGGCTGAGACAAGGGTAAGAGCATCAGTGAATACAGTTAGAACCCCCTGATCGAACATAATCACATTGAAAAAGACTTACTTCGATGCTGAATTTATCTCATAGGAAACGGAGACGTCGACTGACTTTGCGTGGATAGAAAATTGTCGTAGAACGCCAAACGGCACTGCCCCGAGGCCCGTACGCCTCTGCCGTAAGTTTTCGCGAGTTCGACGGCCCAGCGGCCATGTCCCAGCCTTTCCCAAGAGTGAGCGCGGTGCTGGTTGGGGCTGGGAGGTATGAGGTGCGAGAGCGGTGACGGTTAGTTCAAAAACGAACGGGCCCACGCTGCGGAACGACACGTCGCCGCCCGTGCCTAGGTTGCCCGTGGACAACCCAACCCCTTCTACGGAACAAACGCGCTCGAGTTGAGCGAGGGAGCGGAGGCGGTGGCGATGCCAATCATCAATTGTCGGTTGTCGATTGTCGATTGCCGATCGTCGGTCGTCGGTCGTCGGTCGTCAGTTGTCGATCGTCGGTTGTCGATTGTCGGTCGTAGTCGCCGGTCGTGACACAAACGGCGCGCCATACGCTTCTGCCGATGCGACGGCTAACGTTGAAACTCTACGCCGTCCTAACCCGAGTTCCGATCACGCGAACGCTTCTCCTGCTCGCAACCCAGATTGGGCTGGGGCTAGTGGTCGGCTGGCTGGAAGAGGCGGGAGGACATGGTGGGTACCGGCTACGTTGATGCAAACCCGTTGGCTCTCAAGTATGTGTATCGGACTAAGCCAGCCCTGTCACCCAAAGGTGTATTGATGATATACGTCCACGAAACCCGAAACCCAGCGTGTAACCTACAGTAAAGACATTATCTAGTCAGTATTACGGAAATGTAAAGCAAACAGACCCCCAACCTGATGAACCCAGTGCATCGATGAAGCGGAGGTGGCTCCTGTCAGCGAAGCCGCCCCCGCTGGTGATGCAAAGTCACTCGGGGTGCGGTAAACACTGCAGGAGCGTGTGGAGCTGGGTTGTTGTTGGAACTTCGCCGGATAGAGGGGGGAGGGTGTACGGTGAGGTTGCGAAACCGAGGTTTGTCCCGGTCCAGTAGAGTTCGATGTGGCGCCATTGAACACTTTTGATGGAATGACCTTTGATCCGTCGCGTTGTTGTGAGCGAGCAGGTCCTCGTGAGGAACGCCTAACATCCTCGCCACCAAAGTGGTTCTCGTCCTCGGCTACAAGTCTCGTGAAAGCCCGTTTTCGGTTGCCTCGGCCGCCGCAAGAGAGACGAAGAATCACGAACTCCTCTACAGGCTCCCGCGAGGGCGCGGCGCACTGCATGTCGATGACGTCCAGAGGGTTATGTGCTAGGACGGCTTTCGGCTCCTGAGCTTCGTCCAAGGCGTTGAGGATCGACCAACCTCGGGGATGATGTTGCCCCAATAGGTCGAGACCGTGGCCAACATGGTACCCCAGTACATGCAGCAGGAATTTTACATCATGATTTCTATGCGCAGCTCTAGCAGTAAGCGATGAAGTGGGTGTTTGGACGGTCGGTTTTGTTGAGCCGCTTCGCGGAGGATGGATTTAGGCACGACGAATGGTTCCTGGACGTCGAGCGACTCGAATGGCGGGGTTAAAGGTTCGACGTTGGGCTTGGATTAGGTTCGGATACGGAGGCTTTTCAAGCTTCGGCTAGAGAAGGTCATCAGGAGGTCAGCACGCTGTTCGCGTCGAGTGTCGCAGAGAAGCAGCCAGGTTTCGAGGAGTCAGGGTGAGATTCACCTTTTGAGATGTCTTAGCTTCGATTGGATTCGAAGTATATTTCAAGCTTGGTTCATTGAAATTTGGGTACTAGAAGTGGTTGTGCTCATATATATTGGGGAGAGACCGTAGCTGAGGGGTGTGTTCCGCCGTGTCGCTGCGCAGCACGGTGTAACGCGCGCGCGTGGATCCGCCACAGCGGGCCTGTCTATTTGTACTCACCCCTAGGCTGCCTGTGTTCACCCGTGGTCGCCGACTCGCGCGAGAACGCGTCGGTCAATTCACAGATCCACAGGACCAGGAGCCTGGGGTGCCATCCCTAGTTGCCGTTTCGCCAAATACCCCTTATGGTGAAAGAAATCGTCAAGTTTGTCTTTTTACTATGTTTTTCTTATGTAATCCGCCTTCGTGCCTGCAGGCACCGTTCCCCTCC
>KN823333.1:7513-27303 GCA_000827465.1 Tulasnella calospora MUT 4182
GTCCGAAACATTTCTCCTTCTAACTTGAACTAGACCTCGCTTGAATGGATTTCCTGTGGATGTCGAGGTTTGGCTAGCGGCAGGTGTAGGAATCATTCTAGTAACAAATTCAACGGGTTCTAACAAATGAATAGTGGAAAAAGAAGCGAGACTCTACCTCGACATAGTGTGGACATCATCAGTAGGATATTGCATGAATATTGCCTCCTGGAGAAGTCTCCAGTCACTCTGAGTGGCTGGATCGAGCGATGAGAAGAGCCGTACTGGATGCCACCCCCCACGGTCGACGGGATCCTGCGGGCTCTCAACCCGGGGGACGGCCGTATCAAATTTTGAGGTTCACCGGGTGACGGCGGAAAATGAAAAGAGCGTCAGCCCCGGCGGGATGTCCTACAGAAAGGTTAATAGTGGTGGGGAAGCGGAGCGGTAGGCCTATTGATGAACGTGGGGGAGGGGATCGGCACCGGCACCGCGGGTGAGTACCCGAGCGGGAGGTTAGCCCGGGCAATAGACCATCGACGCTTAAGGAGACAATGAGGAAAGGTTTAGCACTCAGTGGGTGGGGGAATTAGACACCCGGGGCGAGTTGAACTGGAGACATGCCGGGGGGTGAGGACTGGGTGGGGACGTGCCGGCGGGGCGAATTGGGGGGAGATGTTCCGGGGGGCGGGCTTCGACTGAGATGTACCCCGGTGGGTGAGCTCACGCGGAGACGTGCCGGCGGGGTGGGACTCGAGGGATCCTGGCCGCGGGTGAGTTTGAGTGGAGACGTGCCGGCGGGTGGTATTGGCCCGAGACGTGCCCCGGTGGGTGAGTGTAAGCGGAGACGTGGCGTCGGGTGGCAGCGGGAGAGCTACCTAGAGACACCGGGATGAAGATATTACCGGAGTGCCGCGTGGCCCCACGGCTAATCACGTGACGGGAAGTACCCGGCCACCTGCAAGAAGGCGAACCTCGCCAAAAGGACACGGAGAAGGTAAGGACAAATAAATTGTCAAAATAGTTGAACGAAAGAATAAATTAGTTCGTAAACGTGCATTAACGTGGAATTGAACGAGCCGCACTGGGGCAACGTGGTAATAGCGTTAGTTGGGAAAGGAACTGAGTACAGGTGCTAGGGGCAATGGCAGCTGTTTACATAGGAGCTTGCCACATCTCCCTCCAATTATCTCTACCTACTAGGCCACTGAATTCTCTAGTCGCTTCTGCGTGCAAGGACACGAATAGGTCAAATTGTCGCGAGGCATAAGCCACGTAGCCTCGAAGCTCCGCGGGCGCTGTAAGCCAATCTAAGTCCGAAAAAGGCTGGCAAGTGCCGTTAGATGTTGACATGCTCATCCCTTCTGCCCGTTGTGCCCAGCGGGTTGCCGATGTGCTAAAAGAACGACACGTGGCAGGCATCTCCCGACTTAGGATCCGGACCTCTTCCGTCCATCGCTCCGCAGCGGCCATTGTGTGCACAAAATCCAAACGAACGACTATAAGAAAGTATCAGGCATAAGCTACAAGGAAAAATGCGATGAAAAGATAAACATGACCCACACTCGCTGCGCCAATCCTCTATCAATACCTCCAGGGCATTCGGTAATTTTGTTCGTTTGCTTGGACCACCCTTCTCAGTCTCCTCCTCCTCGACACCAGGGACCGCGATATCTGAGGTTTGTAGCGGGCGAAGCGTCCAAATCCAGGATAAGCGTACGTCCCGACGCTTATATGCTCGGTTCTCCCTCCGATCACTCAGAGGGGCCAGGTCGGGATTCTTCAACGGCTGCAGACCAAACCTGTCCGCTAGCTTTGGATCGCGTTTGACCAGCCACTTATAACACGCTGTATACGCCCTCCCTATCTCTCGAACGCGAGCACAGCTGGCCTCCAAGTTTGACTGACCCTTGGTGGTTGTGGTCTGACTTGAATGCTGGCCGTTGACGTGACGGGTCCAGAACGACTGGATGCAGAGCGCCTTCCTCAGCTCGTTGACGAGATCGTATGCGTGGCCGACTCGTAGCTGCATCTCTGCGGAAAGTAAGTCCGAGAGTCCATAGTGGAGGACCTCTTGAGGTGCCAACCGCGAAGGGAGAAGGATGTCGTCCGTAGGCGCGTTCGGCAACTGGAGGAATGACTCGAGCTGCGGAACTACCGAGCCCAGAAGGTCGTAATATGCACGTAAACTAGCCGCCACCTTGTCCGTCAAGGACTTGACTTGGTTCTTCAGAGTGGCAGGCGGGTTGCGGTGGGTTGCAAGGTCGTGAGCTCGCTGTATAAGTCGAGCCCTTCCCGGAAAGAGCGCGAACTCAGATGGGAGACTGAAAAGAGCAAACAGAATAGACGTACTGCATGGTTTCCAGCTGCAAAGCCTTGCATACGAGGTCGACGTGGGCCACCTTCTCCAAACCGAGTGCGTCGGGCAACAGGCTTGAACCGGTAGCATCAACTTCCTTCATTTGAGACAGTAGATCCTTGCGAGAGAGCCCTAAAAGAAACTATTCAGAGCTGTGGAGAAGGATACGAGAAGAGTGCGATAGATACTAACATTGGAGCCTATCGGTGTCTTGTAGAAATTGCTCGCCGCCGGCGGTATTGTATGCGTCCTGCAGCTCTGCAACCATACTAGGTCCGAGACACTGCGTAAGGTCTTCCAGCTCCTGTATAACCGCATCCAAGGATTGAATTGACTTCGTGTAGGATGCTTTCAGATGACGAACTGAGGGGCGAGGGCAGTAAGATTAAACAGAACCGAGAGAGTCATGGAAAACCCTCACCAAGACCGATGGTTTTTTGCCAGTTCCAGTCATTGAAATGCTCCGACAACGTTTCAATCCGGGACGCCGCGCTCATTTCCCTTGTACTATACCGGAGCCAATTCATTTTCGCCCAAATCGTTTCGACACCCTCGCCACAAGTGCGCCCCACAAATTTGGTGTAGTCAAGCGCGTTCTTCGCGGCGCAGTCGTCATCATGGGACTCTTGGTGAAACTTATTGACACAGAAAACGATGTTGATGTCGCCGTCGTCGGTAGGAATTAGAACAAAGCTGCAGTCCTTGTTGCAGCACCGGGACATGAAGTTAACGCCGTACTTGCAGGCGATGTCGTATGTAATTACAAAGTACCGAAGACCCGCAGTATACGACATGTTCAATGGTGCAGCAAAACACAAGTCGGCATACCGGTACCTGCGGCGACGATCATGTTAAACTCTGTTTGAGATGCACTGCACAACGAAATGACCTCGACTTACTTTTCACCTTTATGGAAATCAATGACCCCGTTTGGACATACATAGATGTGCCTGCAGGATACGCAAAACACACCGGTCACGTCCAAACCCCTTGCCCCTTCGGGTGAGTAGCCTGGGTCGCCAGCCATTGTATTACACACGCTCTTCCGTTGCCCCATTGGTTCATCCGCAGCAAGGGAAGTCTCACTGACGTATCGTTTGAAATTCGGGTCCGGAACCCAGAAACCTCCGTCGCCAAAAAGTGAAATCCTGGACTCCGGATGACTTGACGCTGAGCGCTTTGCCAGTCGTTGAAGTTTGAAGTTGCCGTCCCCACATAGGAATCTAACGTAGTGTAGTTGCCTTGCCGTAAATGAGTATCACAGTAGAATAACCCCAGTTTGGTTGAACTTACTTTAGTGGATCACTATCCCAACGTTCGGGAAGGTTGACCCCTGGCTGCGGGCATGCAGGGCATATGACACACAGTTCCCCGTTCTTCAAAGGTGCCGAAGCGTCCGAGCGACCAGCACGCATATGCGTGGTGAGTATGCGGTAAAGGCGTACTACGAGCCGTAGCTGGTCATACAGGGTCTGCAGGTTGTGAAGCGTTAGCTGGTTGGGTGCCCGGATGACAAGTGGCACGACTCACCGAGACACAACCTCTACCCTCTGCAGCACGAGTCAGGTCCACTAAAGCATCGTAATACTCCTTGAGGCTGGTCTTGGCACGTAAATTGAAACACCTCTGGTGTCGCAAGACCTCGAAGGTGAAGCCGGACTGTGGGCTCTTCTCAGTCGCTGGGAAGATGTCGACGCCCAGCAACTGCTGCCAGATCTCTGTACCGGAGCAGGCACAAGGCCTGAAGGAAACAGTGTGCTGACCAGTCGTGTGGAGAATGGTCATTCGGAATGCATCATTCTCGTGGGTTTGAGGGCAGAATGCCCCGTCATGACCTAGGCCGACTTGTAAGCCGAGATCAACCAAGGAGGTTCTCTTGAAATACCCGTAACGTGCCGGTAATGTATCCTTCCACTGAGAGAACCCGTCGTTGGAGAGATTACTGCGGTCGACCCAAACTTCGGGCCAGTGGAACGGTAGGAATTGATGAGCGTCGAGGAGACAGGAGGCGCACAGAATGCGTCGCCCAAAGCATTGAGTACAGCGAAAGAATCGATTTGCACTGGAAGGTTTGGAACACCGATGTGAGCATGATAGGTAGTTCGAGCATTGAAGCGGCAGGCGAGAGGGGGCTTTGGCAGCGAAGAGATAAGGTAGATATTCCGAGCGGAAGGACGAGTGACCCATGGAGGGGATATCCTGTGCGGGAAGACCATCTCCGGTATCCTGAGGCTGTTCCAAGACGGGTCAGCTCTAGGATTAAATGAACAGCATGGGAGGCTTTGACTCACTAGACCTGATGAGATCACAGCCTCGTCCAGCGCAGTTTCGATGTCGTTCATGGCCAAAAAGTCCCAGTGTTCTTGCTCACGCTCCAAATCCCCTGCACTCATCTCATAAATTGCAGGTAGTTGCTGTGGGGGTGGTAGCTCTGACGGGTCGGTGGAGACAAAAACATCCTCTGGTAGCCATACGTGATCGAGGAGGGCTTGAATGGGATTGGTTTGCCGTGCCGCTGTTGGAGCGCACGAGAGGCCATCGAAAACGTCGACTGGCGGAACCCTCATTGAGCTTTCTTGTCCAGGTTTGCTGGCGTCGTTCTTCGGTTTGGGAAAGGGGGGACGAGAGGATAGGGAGGCTGAGGTGGTGCCGTGCGGAACCGCAAAGAGGCCGGGTATGGTTCGACGATGGGATCGCTTGGTCGGTGATGAGGACCGCTTGGTTGGCGATAAGGATTGCCCACCTGGCGACGGCTTAGTAGGTGAGGAGGGCCTGCTGGACTCGGCTTTGGGCATTTGGGTAGAAGACAAAACAACGCGGTCCAAATTTGGAGGGAAGTTACATAATGGACAAACACATGGCAAGGACAACACGACAAAGTTCCGGTCACGAGACAGGTAGAGGTACATCGGTGTTAAAATCGAACGCTGCCTGCTGAATTTCCGACGATGCCAGAACCAAGTCCTTCAGATTCTGGCGAGCGTAACGAATTCGACTATGGTTCCAGATTTCGTCGACTGCTCCTTCAATGGTTTTCTCTCCCTGTTGAAACAGCGGTTGACACAGGTTTCGTCACACACCACTGAGGTACACATACCAGAATATGAGCCGTGAAAGCCTCAGGTGCGCCGAGAAACACCGAGAGAAAGTGGCCAGGGTAAAGGCCGCAATCGTAGCCGTTGGGTTGCTGGGGCATCTGCATGAAATACATTAGCCCGATGAAAGATACAAACCGAAAGAAATAGAATCGGAGCTTACCAAAGGGTGGAGAACCTTGACCCTGGCCAGCTCCTTATCACGGAGGGGACGACCCTCTGAAAGGCGAAACAGGATCGATCTGACCTTTTCCTTGGGATTGGACGGTGGCAGCTGCTGGAGCGAGTTGAGAATTAGAGCTGTTGTACGAACGGGACCAGATGGATTGAACTCGAGAAGAAGGTCGCGTGGAAATATGATGATGCAAAGAAAGAAATGCGTCTCCGAATCATTCCCTGGGAATGCTACATATTTATGCTCTAACGTCGGAATTGCCCCCTTGACTCGAACATTTTTAGGAAAGCCATGAGTCCAGTTTGCTAGGTGCCACGTTCGTGCATGCAGGACGACCAAATCCTTCGCTCTCCCGGGTGCTCCTTTGAGGTATGCGTTCCCTGCCTCATAGCAGTAGAACGTGCAGAGGTTATCAGATAACCACTGTTTCGGCTCCAACCGCGCAAGGTCCTCTTGCTGGATTGAAGCTGGAATAGAGGTGCCATAGAACCGGAGTTCAGCCACCTGATCGCCCTCGACGGCATGCGGTATCCTATTCCCTGACGCGGGCGGGGTGGGGCGGGCGTTGAAGAATGTCCAGGAGGGAGTATTCTGGCGAAGTTGAGTTGTCATTTAATGCGGGTATATGTAAGGTAGTAGGGTAGTGAGGGTGAGGTGTCGAGTGCACGTGGTCTCGTCACCGTTTTCGTAACACGAGGCGACGTCACGTGCAGCTGTTCGATTTTCTACTCCTGGGCGCGAAGACCAAGACGAGCGTTGGTTGAGAAGGCTGAGGGTCTCGCCACCTGAAACACATAGTACCAGAACGCGTGCAGAGAGCGAGAATATCTTAGATAGTGTCATGCAGCTAGTGTATTCACAGAAATTTAACATATTTTCACCCCCGGTAAGCACCACCGTAAACATCGACTGGGTCAGGGATGTCATCCGGGCTTTCATCAACGTCCATGTGGTCTGCGTCACCATTGACGTACTCAATATCATCATTATCAGCGACGGACCCTGTGGTGTCCCCAGCTGGATTAGGCTGGACCGTGCCATACCCAGAGTCACTACTACCACCCGCATCCTCCTGTTCCCCTTCGGAAGATTCACTTGCAGTATTGGGTCCGGTAACTTGAACCTCCGACGAAGTTAAGAGTATTGAGGAATCCAGCATCTCGGGCCTGATAATAGTCCATATATATGCTGCTTGCCGGGGTGGGAGACCAACCGCACTTAACTCCTCGATGAATGCCGTCGAGTTCGCAGAATTCCGCAAGTACGTGTTTGCAACCACAGTTGTACTTCCAGGTGAAAAGTAATGCATGAACATATAGTTTACTGCATGGCGCCCAAGGAGGAACGAGAGAGCGGGGCTGTAGAATGGGGCAGTGGGCGAACCGGTATGAAGATTCACGCGGAAACGGATCGGGTGCTGGTCTAATGTACGAGTAAAGTGTTTCAGCTATTGGTCCCCACCCCAAAACAGATACTCAAATAGAGCTTACCTCGAGCCCCGAAAAGTCCGCCAGGTAAAGGGGCAAACGCTTTGCATGGATGGTCAGCCATCAGTACGATCGATTCACCCCATCAGACAGCTTACGATCGACCCATTCATCATCACTATCTGTACTCCTATCAGCTAAACCAAAAAGGCCGGTTATTATTATGACTTCGTTTATTTTGACAAGGGTTACTGACCTCTTTGGTTGGCTATCACATAGTCCGACGGGGTCGTCGGTGCGGGGGGGTGAAAGATATCAGAGAGCAACGAGTCTTGAACCCACCCTGGGTGATATGTGGACGACCACTCCGAGTAGTCTGCCTGGATTTGAGTAGCTTGAACTGCGACTCTCGGTACAAGTGGGGGCGAGCTCAAGAGTGGGTATAACTCCGCCGACCCGACATCGTCTTCGAAATTGTTCTCCAGGGGCAAGGCGTCACCCGAAGTGTTACCTCTCACCAAGCGACCCTGGCGTTCCAACGGATTCCGAGGTGACGCTAAGTTCTCCTCGGACTCTAAACGAGAAGAGGGATTCAGGTCGCTAGTTCTGTCTGTAGTAGTGGTATCAGGAGCCGTTCCAGGTCAACTGCCGCAGAACAACGCTCACCTTCATCGTCTCTTGGCATTTGACCAGATAAAAACTCTCCTTGTACACCTACTAGACGTGAGCCTTGGTCGATAGCACGTTGAGAGGTGGGGTTGGGAGCGTGCAACCCGATCACTGATTCGGCTGCAAGGATTTCCTCGAAGGTCACGTCACCAAGGTCGTACTCGTCATCCGTCAGAGAGTTGCTGCTGGTGGGAGACTCCAAAGTAACGGACACTGCGCCATCCTGGGATGTCCCGGGAGCCTGCGCGGCAGCCGAACTACTAGCGGCAGGTGAGTGGTCGTTTGGGAAGTTGGTTGAAGTGGCTCTGGTACGACGATTCGCAGGGGCATCGGTAACGGTTGAGTACAGAGGTGGAGGTCCAACTGGAGGGCCGGCTGATAACATCTAAAGTAAGATGATACTCAAATCTACGCTTATTTTAATCATGCTTACCAGCGGGAGGCTCAGGAGTCGTTGAGATGTTTGGGCCAGGGCTGACTGGTGCACCAACTGGTACGCCCATCTCACTCTGAACCCAACGAGGTTGACGGTTAATAGAAACCTCTGACCAAAGTACGGCGTCTGTGAGAAAGCTAAAGGAAGCGTGGATGGCACCCGGAAAGCGATTTGTTTGGGCTTGAGCTTCCCGCCTAGGGCCCAAAGCAAGTAAGTGAGAAGGGTCGATGACCCAATAAGTCGACAAGATGCTGACCAAGTACGATAAACGCCCGGAGCCCTTCCCACGCGAACGGAGTAATAGCGATCCATAGCTAAAGTGTGGACGAGTGGGACAGGTGTTCTATAGTCAGATGATAGATAGAGCGACGGGGGCTGGGAGGTGGAACAGGAGGATGGGAGGATGACTACAACCCGCTTTCCGCTCCCCTTATTTATGCTTCAAGAGTACACAGCCTCACTTATGTACTATCCTCAACATTTACTCGATAAGAAAAGGTAGCACTGTCCATTTTACGTCGCATGATCTAGCGAGGGTGCAGGTTGGCGGTTGACCGAGTCCGATCCCGACCTCCCGATATCGGCTATAATCCTCTTATGTTATCGGATGTAGGGTCCTGAGCGATGTACAGTAACTTTTGGTGCAGGCGTGCAATATCAATCTGGGACGACATTGCATCATGTCCGTCTCTTTTTTCGCTTCGCATTGTCTTTCACTCCAAGTCCAACACACAAAGATACCTCATGAACTTAGGAGTGCGCTACTTTGGAGGGGGGAAAGCTTTAATTTACTCATTTTAAACGGGTTTTCATCTCATCACATGCGGAGTTTGCCAAGCCCTTTCTTCACAAACCAACGGGTGACACCCATTTCCCATCCTCTCTCTCCTTCACTCTGCCTATCTTTTCTTTCTATGAAAACCGACGAGGAGGAAACATACACCGCCGGTGAGTCGCTCCAGCATGATACGAATCACGGGTCTCAACCCGGCGTCATTTCCCCCCGTGTACTGATGTGACCGTTTTTTACTGCCGTTATCCTCCCACCGGTCCATGTTCGAATTTTCACTACACTCTTGCTGGCCACTCCCGTCGATATTACTCCTCTCAGCCCTCGCTCTGATCGACGGCTTTGAGCCTCACGATGTTGGGTTGGCCCTCCCTCCACTCAACTTCTCTTCCAATGTTGAGGCTCGCCTCATCCTCTCTTGGAATGAAGACTTTGCACTCCAAGTATTCAACCACTGGACGCCGAGTGAGAAGACCTGGACGGATGTCCTGAGGAATACGAAAGACGAGCGTCGAGCCGTAGCTTGGATGGTGCAGTCGCTGCCCACCGCCAATGCTCGTCATGTCATCTCGCTCGTTGGGCAACAGTCCGGAGGAGCCAAAATGGTAGAGCTTATGAGGATGTTCTTGGAGGAGCGGGAGCGGATCCAGTCGCAGACGGTGGCTGGCCTGGGCTCAACAGTTGGCCCCGCATCCAAATCTCGCTCAACGCCAAACGAGATGACAGCTACAGGGACTGAGCCGACTCCCAACTCGCTCGAAGTAGCCCCACACCAACATCCTAGCAATACTCTCGAGCTCTTCCCTCAAGTGAATTCAACACCCCACCCATCTCACCCGACGCCACCCCCCCAAGTTAAATCTCCCTCGAATCAGCCGTCCCACGTGGGACCCGGTGGGCTTCCCCAGGGCACTAGATGACAAGTATCTACAGCCGGCGTCTCTGATTCAGAAGCATCCAACAGTCCGACTGGCCAAGCAGGATCGCATCGTTCGCAAAACCAGGATGTCAATGTCCGGCAGTCGCTTATCCCTCGTGACCTTGATGGCAGCCAACTTCAAGGGCAAACGTCTAGTAGCGTGAAGAGGAGGCCGCCTAAACCGGGCTCAAGTGAGGTCGACAGCGATCGGTTTAGCGAGACGCAAGTCCCGGCCAAGCGGCGGCGTCGGAGGGGGTCAAGGCCTAAGCATGACGAGAAGCGAACCTCTTTGATGGGACTTCGCGACCCGCCTCGCCTCACCGCTGGCGCTACCTCAAGTGAAGGAGAAGACCATGAGGGCGATGAGGAGGAGTGGAGTGGGGAGAGACCCAGTCTCTCCGAAAGTTCGGACTCAGACGCAGAGGAGGCCGAATACGCGAAACCAGAGGTCAGAGATAGTGGGGAGGATGAGAGCAGGAGCAGTCGCACTGAAGGTTCAGATGACGAGATGAATGATATGAGCGCAGAGGACTCGCAAGCCAGCGAGGACAATGAGATGGAAGTGGGAGAGGAGGTATTTTCTGATGGATATGTGGACCCAACGTCTCTAAACCCGTGGGAATGGTCTCAGAAGAAAAACGACGAGAAGGTTGCTATATGGAATATGGAGAGTTTGATTAAGCGCGATCCCCGGAGCACGGCCCCAGTTCGGACCAAGTGGATGTATAAGGCGAGGAAGAAGGGTGAGTCCTTTTGTCGCATTGTCTTGGAACGGCGTATTTGACACGGCAGTTTGTGATATAGATATGAATGACAAGCAGTACACGGAACTTATGGAGAAGGAACACCGGGCTTTCATGTTGATTCCTGTTGCGTGCAGGACAGCCGTTGGCCAAATGTGGTACAAGGACAGTCGCCTCGATTGGGAGGTGCGCGTCTTTCTGGCGCCTTTTATCTTGAGCTACGCCAAGCTCAAAATAAAGGGTGAAGAGGCGGCAGCCGACGGGGACCACATGGCTGTCAAGCAGAACGAGGCTGAGCGGAAAACGTTAGTGGATGAGACCATGGCCAAACTCATGGACCGGTTTCCGGATTGTAGCCCTAAGCACAAGAAGAGGAAGATATCAGAGAGATATGGAGCCAAAGAGCTGCGAAAGTACCTTTCAGTGAGTTCGATCTCCCGTTGGACGAGCAAGTACTGACGACCCTTGGTGCCTCAGGGATTTCGTAACAAGTTCACATCGGATGCTGGACGTATGAAACAGCTCTACCTTAAGAATGTGGGTAAGGTCGGCATCCTTGCGGCCAACACGTCCGCTTCAAGTATATTCGAGCTTCTTGGCCGAAAGCGCGTCCACGTTGCATTCCACCTTTGGGGAGGTTCAACAAGTGGGGGAAAGGTGGACTGCAACGCTGAAATCGACCGGCGGATGGATGAATGGATGGAAGCACACCCAGAAGAGACTCCACAAGAGGCTACTCACCACCGTATCAAGATCGTGCAAGACGTCCGGTTCGCTTTCTTTGATACTCTTTCACCCAAAGTCAAGGAAATTTGGACGAAAAGGGCCAAGACGATCCACATCCCGAAGACACTCGAGGAGGAGTAAGTCATTCCACCCATACTCTACCTGAAATCCTATCTGAAAGAAGCTCCTCACGTACACAGACAATGCTTTGTAGATGCCGCACTCGTACATCTCGTCGATCTCCTCAAAGTTCTCTCCGAACGTGGTAACATACACTTCATCTTACTTGCTTCGGCTCGTGGCAGTTACAACGTACCGATCGTCGCGTAGGTTCTCTCTCCTGTAATTTGGACTCCAGCTCACACTGTCAATCCATTAGGCAGGAGTTTAGGCGAAAGGGTGAAGAGGGAGAAGTGTTCCTCTCAACGCTTGGTGGCCTGGGCTCCAGAGTACGTTCCGATTATATCAAATATGCCGTCGCACGATATGGAGGTGGGCAGGCAGCGTTTTCGTCCTCTCAGGCAGACACTCTTAACTAAATCCTTGATGTATATTCACAGGTAATGGGGATGAGGTGATTCTGACTGTGCCGGAGGATCCTATCGAAGATGCCATTTTGGTCGCTGATCCAACTGAGCAGAACGCTTCCACTGTCGAGCTGGCGAACAAGAACAGACCACAAGATTTCAACAGAGTTCAGACTTTCGTTGCGCCCTTTCAGCCGGATTTGTCTGAGACGAAGACTGTGCCTAAGATGGTCAAGGCAATCGCGGAGTTTATTATGGCTGGAATTGGTGAGGAGCAAGATCTGTATTCATACCCCAACAGGGACTAACGAGTGCACTTCAGGAAAGCTTCATGGCCGGGTGTCTTGGGACAAGATCACGAAAGATGCCGACGTCTATGTTGAACCTACGCGAATGCCGATGGATCCTGACAACCCAGGCCAGCATCTCCAGCTGCAGAAACCCAACGCCATGTCTAATAATCGGGTTAAAGCTTTCTTCAAGTTTCTCATCGCTAGCTATGATGGGACCCTACCTGAGGCAGAACGCTTCAGGTTCAAACTCGAGACACGTCACTTAAACATCCCCGCTCCTGTCGCTCCTCCGGACCCTGCTGTCCACTACGCCGCTGCAAATGCCGCCAAGACCAAACTACCCAAAGGGAAGAAAGCATATCGCAACTTCGAGAAGAAGAAGGCGAAGGCCCGGGGGAAGAAGAAAGTTGCCTCGGCAGCTGTTGCGCGGGACGGGGAGCGCGACGATTTCGAGGGGAGCCTATGGGACGACGGCTTCGAAGATGACGACAAACCGTACCTTCAAGACGCATCGAACGTACCTGCAGCCTTCAAGTCTAAGCAGGCGGTGAGACCTATTAAGCCCAAGCCGTTGCGGATCGATTCGCCACCTGAGAGTCCTTCCAAGTCTGTGGACACGACCCAGAACAGGCACACCACAACCACCGTCTCCGAGCCTCCACCAGCGATGCTTGTCGAGGGAAACAAACCACCTCCACGCCGTAAACCAAGGCCTAAAGGTGTTCTCAATGCCGGGACGGATGAGCTGACGCACCCAAGCTTCGTACCGGGTAATCAGCGCTTAGCGCACCTTTGGATCAAGGTAAGTCAGCTATTTTTGACTGCACTCTTCCCCATAGACGCTTTTTAACTTTTTTTTACTAGACGAAAGAATATCTCGAGCAGTGGGGAAGGAGAATAACCCACTTGGAGGAGCAGGCACGTTCCATGCCTTTCCGCGGCCTAGACGGGGAACAGTTAGGTGTCGAACTCCCTGGGGGGCTTTACTCTGCGTTTAGTATTATTCAGCTATGGAGTGCTTATCAGGCTGGGACCTCCACCAATGTATGTGAAACCCACGTTATCGTCGTTAGTATACTGACAACCCGTTGTAGGTGCAGCCTGAGGTCGCTCTTGATCTGAGGCTGGGTTTGAAAACCGTGGATCCGAGACACCATATTTCAAAGCTTGTTTCACTCTTAGTTGATCCAGATAGGCCACTTCCAACCGCAAGATATGTCTACTCCCAATCCCAGATTAGTCCCACGTCAGCAGCGGCGCTCTTTGTCCACGTCGAACTTGTGCTGTCTCAGTTCATTGATTCGATTGTGTCGTCAGAGGAGTCGGTTTTGGAGCGAGGACTAGGGTTGCTTCAGGGCATGCGCCTTGCCGTGTTCATGGGAGGTACGGGGTTCATTCGAGACAATGGGGAGACGGGGCCGAACACGTTCCGAACATCTGCACTCCAAGATCGTCTTGTCAAGGTCCTCGCAGCTGTTTCGTTTGCTCGGTATTTCAAGGTTGTGCTCGGTCGCGTCCTCTCTCTCTACTGTGAAACCTCAGGCTCTCCTGACACGAAAGCCTTTTGGAACGAGCTGGCCCGTCTATGGGAGATAGCTTGTCCGACGCTGGCTCGTGCACTTGTGCGCCGCAGGTCTGATGTAAGTCCTCCTACCTTTGCCCAACATTATTTTTTCGCTTACCCGCCTGCTTCCAGCTGTTTTCTATCAAATACCTCTCATCAGCACTTCCCCTCAAATTCAAACTGATCCTCCAACCCGCATTCGACGCTCGTCCTTGGTGGGCTCCTGGATCTCTTGGTGCCCCAGAGTCCATCAAAGTAACCAACAAGCAGGCTATTGTCTCAGCTGCCCTCTCGGGCTTTATCGAGGATCTAGACTGGTCAACAATGAGCTTTGTGGAACGGGGTCAGGTGTTACTTCTCGTCTTTGTTGCGGCCATTCAGATCGAGACCGGGAGAGTTAAACCGCATAGTGAGATAGAAGATGGACTCTCCGCAGCGCAATCGTTGAGGCAGTGTCTGGTGAAGCTTCAAAGCATCGTTCAAGGTGACAAAGTCGACCTTTCAACTTCTCCTACGCCGCCGTCTAACTCGCCCGTATTACAGACTCTGACGAACTCGACATACCGGAGGAACACATTTCCATCCCGACTGACTCTCTGTCAACAGCGATTCGGAACTGGGAAATGGAATGCCAGGGACCTTCTGCATTTGGCGGACAATCAACGACGCATCCTCCTGGGGTTGACGATACAGCGTTAGGCGGCAGCGGCGGCGGCAACGCTGTAACCCAAGAGATAGGCACGGAGGCTTTACCTAGCGGTGAGTACTGGCTTCACACATAGATTGATCCTAGTCTTTTCTCATCCATTGACTTTATTAGAGTCTACGATGACCTCTCCACTTGGCTCGACGTCAGGACAACCGACGCAGACCGAGTGCCTCGACCGCCCCGTAGCCAGCCCTCATCGCTCTCCCGAGAAGATTGCTGCGGTTGCACCATCCGCTGCGACGACCGGGTCTATACTCTCTCCTGAACCCGAAGATCCTACTTTCCCCCCTTCGTTCCAACTCAACCGGCATCCCAGCGGTTCCGGGACTATCCCTGGCATTATGCCTCCCGCGGTTCAAGCAAGCATAGTACCTGCTGTGCGGAAACTGGATGACGCTGATCTCCCTGCTCCCAAGAAACCCCGGACCGCTAAGGCATCAGCCGCTCAGGATGCGAACCCCGCCGCCGCCCGTCGGGTCTTGCGAAGTACGAACGCTGCAAAGCAACCTGCCCCGGCAGCAGCGAAAGCTCCAAAGAACGCAAAGCAACCTGCCCCGGCAGCAGCAAAAGGGCCAAGGAACACACGGTCAGCGACCAACGCCAGAAACGCGGCTGAAACAGCGCAGCGTGCGTCTGGTCCTACTACGCCAGGTCGGGCACGCGCACTAGGAAAGGCGAAGCGGCGCTAGACTTGGTGCTTTTTTCAATTTCAATTTGCTGAACACGAAACGTACTACTTTAAAATATGTAGCTATTGCCTCTACGTGCTTTTACTTATAGGCCTTGGTTCAGTTGCAGTTCAGCGTCGGTCGCGGTAGCCTTTTGTACTTCCTTCCTCTTAGCTCGTTGGTCCCACTTCGTACATCCCCGGCAAATAAAACTACAGCCACTTTTGTTTTGTGAGAGGTCAGGTTCGGGGTAGTGTGTAATACATAGATAACCCGGGGGGACTCATTCAGACTGACACCCCGCGTCTACTTCAACCTCGGCCACCTCCACGGTCGTTCGCCCAGGTCCCCCCCCCGTGGCCTCGTCTCTCATACCGACCCCCAGGTGTGCTCATTCTGTCCCTACCCTCGGGTGTTTGCCCCCGCGTGTTGCAGCAAATTCTACCCCCCTCCCGGTGGTGGCCCGAGAGGATCCCCCTTTCGCTTTTAGCCCAGACGCCACTTATGAATCGGCCCTAGCTTTCTTTTAGGTGGTAGCAGGTCGGTACTCGGTCCAGCCCCTTGTTACTGCGCTTGCGCAGGGAGCTGATCCGCCCCACCACCGCCAGCGGCGCCTACCGCTGCGCCCGCCCACCAGTGTTAAGCCCCCCACCGGGGTACGACGCGGTTTCTTCTCCAGCCTAACCCGGTGTAATTCTGGAAAACGTACGGAGGTCCCCCGGGTCGAGAGCCCGCAGGATCCCGAGGTCCCCGGGGGGCGCCGTCCAGTTCTACTCATGAGAACCAGCGTAAAGCCCCTCCAGTAAAACAAGCAGGGACGAAATCAACGATCCACTGGTTATTCCCTTGCATCCCAGCTTCCAAGGCTCGCTCGTATACGAGATGAACGAACTTCTCCGCTTCTTCTCCGCTTCTCCCATGGAAGGAGGGACGATACCTCTGAGCCATAGCATTCCGGAGCGATCTCCAGCTTCCCTGCGTCTCCCAGTTGAGCCCGGTCCACCACCTCAACGCGTCACCCTTGAGGCACGTGGCGACGAAGTCGGCAACCCACTCGTCGTCTCGCTGCTTGTCCTGGGTAAAAGCATACTTCAACACGGCGGAAATAAACTCGTTGCATTCTTCTAAGTCTGGTCCGCGAAATTCAAGACGATCTACAGGTTTTTGAGCGAAAGCGGTGGGTGAATGGGATCGCTATGATCAGACCCAACCATTACTCCGTGGGCCCAAAGTGCGCGTACTCACCTGAAGAGTCCATAAGGGCTACAGCTTGTTAAAAAAGGGTTACTAACTGCCTTTCGTTGAGGAGTTAGGGTTAGTTATGCAGCCGGTGTTGGTGTTGGGCGGCTTCGCGGTGAACTACTACACAACGTCACACCCGATTCCCCACGCCCCGGTGAACGGTATGTAAAACAAAGGCCCTCCTCGGGCGACCGAAACATTCATTGAAATGCGAATCGACCTTCCGCTTGGCTCTCCAGGCGGGTACACACGGCAATAAGATCTCAACGTCGCGCGAGACGGGAGACATTGGGCAACGCCAGAGGGTGTAGCGGACCCTTCCTCGGTACTTGCGGCTCGACCACCTCATCAAGAAGGACGACCAACTCGGAGGAGAGCGAAAGCCAAGCAAGAAGTTCGTCGTCAGCGTTGTGGCTTCAGGCTGGCACACGGGAGCGTTGCTTATCGATCTATATGGCGATACGGCTGAGGAAAATGCTGGTTTGTAAGGGAAGGCTGTCGTGAAGAACGATGACGGTGAAACTTTCGATGGGTGGTACCCGCCTCCCGTGGGCCGACCCATGCCTGGCTGGCCATACCAACTTCCTTCGACCGGTGTTCCACACGCGTCAAACCAACCGCCTGCCGAACACGACTCTCATGACCCCTACTCGACTTTTGAAGCCCCGGGTTTCAACCCTCACGCCTCGGGCAATCCCTCATCATCGTCGAGCGGACACCACCCGTTACCGGGACACGGTCCTGCGGCTAGTGCAGGAGGTGGGCCTCCGCTCGCACCTAGGTTTGGGCTTGTTTTGGAGAGGGGGAGAGGGGGATTGAGAGGGCACGTGGGTCGGGTACCTCCAGGTTTGGCCGCGTTTAAGCCTCAGCATCCACCTGCGCCACCCGGGCCGGAGGGTTCCCCAGAGCACAGAGGGAGTGAAGAGCGACACTGTGCTATCTTTGTGAATAATTGAAATACGTTATATACATACTGCACCGATAATACAGAGAAGATTGCGCTGACTGCTAAGTAAATGCACCTGTAATGACCATCACGTCCGGCATCCCGCCCTTACCCGTTCTTGTCAAACCTTTACAAGCGATTATACTGAGTAAATATCTGCATGGCTATCCAGAGGGTAGGGTCTCGTGATAACCGTTCAGAATACCATTGTGAGTTTATGGCACCGGTCATGTCCGTCAGTCTGGTACTCCTTCTAAGCGAGCTATATTGTAGATAGGGCTGGAAACCATAACGAGAATTATAACAGCATGGAGAGTTCAGGAAATACAACACCTCTCTATGTATGGCAAGGCTTTGCAACTCATGACAATCCATTGTAATTCTCAGGCGTCATTATAAAGAGTGGATGGATTATTGCCATTGAAATGCGACTATACGTGCTTCTCCGGCGAGCGAAAGTTTGATAACATTTTGAGATCGCACAGAACGGGGGCAAGTTGGAATGGGGTATATAAAATAATAAGTCTAAAATGGTGGTAATCTAGCGGTCTTAATGATAGTAGAGAACATTCTGCAATCGGTCTAGAAACGCTGGGCTAAAACCTGGCTAAGGGTTCCGTGTTCTTCTTTGGGGTCAGCAGCATTACCACCACCAAATATGATCCTAGTCATTGAGTTAGAGACGATGCCTTCAAGTCAGCAAACATGAACTAACTCATTCCATCGGCTTTGAATAACTTCCATGTCTTTGGCGAGCTCTTCTTGTCGGAGTGTCTTGAGCAATGAGAATGTTGCGGTAGAACCCGTAAATGTCGAAGGAACGACCAGCATTCTGTCCGAAGACTTCATCGGAGCTCAAGCTTAACGATATAAATTGGTCTTCTTGTTTCCTACGAAAGATGAGCGTCTCGGCGGTGACAGCCGCCGAAGGCGAGACTTTCGCCCATCACTAATTCCATGACTAGGGAGTTCACGCGACTTGTTCTACCAAAGTAGCTTACGGATTATCCTTTGAGCAACCTACCGCTTGCTGTCGGAACGACGACGTTGCAAGTGAGAAAAGGCAGTCGACCACATTCTACTACCCTGAGATCACAGGGCGAACCGCGGGACTCGCAGTCGACACAGCCTGAGCCCATCACCTGCGCTCTCGCTTCGCTTATCTCCTTTTCTCCCTCCCTTCATGGTCAACCACAATGCTAAGAGGATCGGTGAACCCATACGACGAGCTAGTCGGTCAGTGAACTCCTTCAACCGTCACCTACGCCCGAACCGCAGCACCTAACCCTCTTCCTCATTACCCTATTCTGGACGGGACAGCCAAAACCACGGACGAGAACCTCACCGAAGAGAATTGGGAGCTCATTCTTAATCTGTGCGACAAGGTCACCGACGAAGGACCGAACGGGTAAGCCACAGTCGCGTCGACCAGCCGTTCGACTCGACCTGACATTCTAATTCTGCCTGATGCAGCGCGCGGAACGTCATCGCTGCCGTGCTGAAGCGGCTCAGCCACAGAAACCCCAACGTACAGCTATACTCGTTAGGACTTGCAGAGTCTCTATCCAAGTGTTGCGGGATTGAAGTTAACAGAGAGATCGCCTCTCGATCGTTCACCACAGGACTCGAGCGATTGGTGACGGATAGGGTATGTCCGTGATTGCTCCTCCACCGAGGAGATGACCATCAACCGACTGCGCGCACCTCATTTCACCACAGACCGCCCACGACAAGGTCAAGAAACGTGCCCGCGCGTTGATCCAACAATGGAGCGGTGAATTCCACGAGGATCCTACTTTGGGCATTATGGAGGAGCTCTACCAGAGCATGAAAGCAAAGAGTACGTCGCTCTCCTTATGCGAAATATCGCAGTTCTAGTGACACTAGGGAGTTTTCCAGACTACAGATTTGACCCAGTCATCGACGCATCACCTCCAGAAGTGGACGACACTATCAGGCGGCAGGAGGAGGAAGAGCTCCAACGCGTCTTGGAATTTGCAATGCACGACAAAGGTGGAAGGAACAAATGGTACTCGGGAGGGTACACAGCCGCAGGTGGGGTAGGCTCATCCAAACCCGGGACTTCGGCAGCGCCCTCGACCTCGTCATTCGCAGCACCCGCCCCCGCTTCGAAGCCCCAGAAATCAGCGACTGCTCCGTCGTACGGCTCATCAACGCATCAACACTCTGCGCCAGGTTATCCTCCGGCTGCTTCCCAGCCAAAACGTGAACCAGAACGGAAGACCACGGCGCCAACAGTCACTGCAGCCCCAACGGTAGCCCCTCCAGCTGCTTCGACATCACCAAAACCAGCAATCGGAGAACCCGTAGCTACTCGCGTTCGAGCCTTGCACACATTTGTGCCTACCGAACTGGGAGAATTGGCCTTCGAGAAGGGCGATATTATCAGAGTCGTCGACAGGAATTACAAAGACTGGTGGAGAGGGCAACTGAAGGGAAAAACTGGGGTCTTCCCAGTGAACTATGTGGTATAAATGATCAAACTCGCGACTGTGTCAATCG